>BSBN01000597.1:4782500-4877366 GCA_027924645.1 Cunninghamia lanceolata | reverse complement strand
AAGTACGTATAATAAAGGTGCATGGGTGCTATGTCGTACCATCACATGGTAGATGTACGGTGGGCCCTCTTTGACTGTAACGCCATGAAAAGGTGACACGCGTCTAATCCATGATGAAGATGATTTGATGTGCAAGGAAAGTATAGATGATTTGGCTCATTCTCATTGGGTGGTGACTTGTCAATCAAGATGACTAAGATTGTCAAATCTAGTCAGTGAATCAAGGCCGTGGATTTCAAAAAGGTAACAAATGATCAGTGGTCCAAATTCAAAAAATGTAAACAAAGAAAATATTCGAATGACTATGGAACGAGTAGAGTTATGGTTTCCACGACCTCCATTAATTTAATGTTATAACAACATAATTTAAGGTATTTCCCATCACTCTTCAAGGAGCAATCGCACTCAGAGCTAGAGAATCATCAAAACGAGCAAGGGGAAATAATTCTGCACCTCTGTAACGTCAAAAACTAGTAAGTCATTGTCTCTCCCCTGCACTTAGTTTTCTATCTGTAAGAATTTTCTGAGACATTGAGGGCGGCCATTAATGCATAAACCCTAGGTTGTCTGCATAAACTACAAAATGAGTTAGTCAGGTCAAGCTTTGACCTCAAAACATAGCTTGGATGAAGACATCATGATTTAATGTCTCAGATTGTCTAAGAGACTGCTAATAAATTTAGGAGAGGTTGGTAGAAATGATATGATCTTTGTGTAGATTATCGAGATGCTAGGATCCCTATATCTGCTTGGAGTCTGTTTGAACATTGGAACAATCGAAGTGATTATAGAGCCCCAATTTACCATGCCTGGACCCTTGAGATAGCTAAATTAATATACCCTGAAGTCTTCATAAACACAGACTTGATGAGAGTTGTAGCAACTAGGTATGACCCTAAGACCATGTCTGTCTTGTCTAGAAATGGCCATGTTATCATTAGATTCACTAAGGACTATATTGCCACTATCTTCAATCTTGATCCTACTATCAGTATACCTATAGACTTGAATGCCTTTAGGGAAAATACAAAACTCTTAGGTATGCATATAGGTCTCATAAGTTGGCCAAGCATAGATTAAAGGGGGTTGATGGATCTTTGATCAAAATCCCTGACTCAGAGGAGGAGCCTCTCCGATGCAACCTATTCATGGAATATTTTGTTAAAACCTATCATAGCTTGTGCCATGTTCTCAAAAGAGATGTATCAAATAGAATGTCAGTGTCTCTAATGATGATGGTAGCATATATCCAAGATTATGGAGCCAAGAAGCCATATGATTATGTAGGTTACTTGTCAAAAAAGATGCATGAATAGATGATGGCCATTAAGAACAATATGTACAATCCAGGTCCCCACGTAAAATTAACTTGGCATTTGTTAATGTGCCACATGATCCTATTTTCTCTGTCTGGCCATTGGGGCAAATAATTACATTTGAGAATGACTAATGCAGAAGGCAATGCCACACCAATTTAGATGTGGACCTGCATGCTAGACATACATTTCAAATATGCTAACTATGTCACTTTTGAGGAGCATTTTTTGAGGAAAGTATAGGGATTCCTAGAGAGAGCAGTAGAAAGGATACCAAAGGAGATTAAGGATTTTCTGAGACCAATGTAGAGGACCCCCCATCTAAAGATCAATCACAATTGGGGAGATTGATTTTTACATGAAAATACAACTTGTATCAGAGTCTATGGGTGTGAGGGTCCACCCTATTCCTTACCAAAATTTGTGCCTAGAAGAATAGGATTTATTGAGATCATCAAACAACTAAATGATGCAGACAAGGAGCACTTTAGAAAGCATAAGAAGGGATCTCTTATCCCAACATCTCTAAAGCTTCATGATTTTATTACAATTGATAAGAGTGGTTTGGACCAAATTGGTCTCATGTTGCAAAGATATAGGATGAGTATGGAGAAAATAAGGCTCTTAGATCTTGAAGGTTTTATTCATGACACAAGGCATAAAGTTAGTAGGCCTGCATACCCACACCATGTCTTACTTACTGAGGATACTATCAAAAATTGTGAATCAATGTAACAAGTACTTTTCTTGAGAAATGAGTGGAAATTGATAATGGATGCAGAGAAAAGGAAAAAGAATGCTAACTCTACATATAAAGGGGCTTTCATTGAGATTCAAAACCCCATTGAAAGAATTAAAATGTTCTTTGCTAAAGGAGATGAATTGATTGCTAAGGCACCTACTAGAGAAGAGAGGCCCACATATCAGCCAAGTAGTTCAAGGGGTTAGTACATTAGGAAAAGTTCCCTTGACTCCCCAGAAGCCCCTGCCCCAAAGAGAGAAAAAATAATTAGTCTTGAAACAAAAGAAGAAATGGAAGTTGTGAATTTGGAGGAGGAGGTGATAGAAGAACAAGACCCACAAACCTCGCATCAATAGCATTCTCCCCTGAGGATAGCACCATATGCCTCCCCAAAAAATAGCTTGACAAGATCCACAGTCAATAATGAGGTGGACACTGAAGATGTGAGGGAGGTGGTGTTCAATCAGTTTATCTCTGATGATGCATTCATTGCCACTCCAGAATTCAAATCCTTTATGTTGAGAATGAGGAGTGAATAATTTTAGAAAAAAGATAGAAGAAGCAAAAAGTGGTGCAAACCCTTCAGAGTATGATGCTATCACAAGGAGGGTTTTAAGTGAAGTGAACAAGGATATCAGTGCCATGACTCTTGAGGAAGGGAGAGCACATGTGAAGAGAAGAAAAATCCTACTATTACCACACTAGACACTATCAGATGCTATTGTATTTGATACCATTACAAGGGATGATGCATATGTAAGTGAAGAACAAGCCAGGAGGGCATTGCATGGTGCTATCTTTGACCCTAAATTTGATACCTTAGCTATGTAGGCATTGGCCCCAAATGATAAGAAACCAAAGGTAGGTTTGGAAGAATTGACAAGTAATGTGATCATCAAGAGGGTGTGAGACACCTCTGCTCCTCAGGCAACGAGCTTGAATGTATAGACAACACATTTTGCAGAGGAAGAAACACTCAAACCACATAAAGATTACAATGAATTACTAGGGAAATATACAGAGGTAATGGCTAGAATTAATGTTTATGAGAGTCAACCTCAATTGGAAGCTATTCCATCTCAAACACCTCCAATTATATAAATTGTAGAGTCATTACTAGTGGATACACAACCCCTGCTTCAAGAAATAGAGGAGTTGAAAGAGGAAAATAAGAAGTAGAAAGGAGAAGTAGAAGGAAAAGTGGAAGGTGTAGCCACAAATTTAATCATGTATAGAATCAACAGGGTATTGGTCAGGTTGGAGGAAACCCATCGGTCTTACTCTATGTTAAGGACAACACATGAAAAGCATGAATCAGACAAATAGAATCTATCAACTATGAAGACCAACTAGTTACCAAGGATTGGAAAAATTAGAGACTTTCTCAGGTGTTCTAGATATGATCCAGATGTTCCTCCTGAGTTGCATTTGGTAGTAGGAATGTTGGAAAAATTTAAGGAGGTGGCTACTTATCCATTAAAATTGGATACAGTACTAAGGGATAAAATGCAAACAGTTGACATACTAGACACAAAATGGTTACCTCACATTTTAGAAGCTGATGGGACAACAAAGGACATGAACAAGTGGAAGAAGGAAATCATAGATAATGGTAATTAGTTAATTCCATCTTGTTGTGATAAGGGAGATCCAGCTCTGCATGTGTTAAGTTGGACACCTGAAAGGCTGCATGTGGTGGACATCACATTTGAATTATTTGGTAAAAATTTCAAAAGTATCCTAGATGCACAATATGATAGCCACAATAGTAACATAGCAGAAGTCATCTCATTTCCTTGGCCAACTAAGAGTACATACAGTATGTGGCAGGATAGATATGGACCTAAAGAATGACAACTTGGCTACTATCTTCCAACCACAACAATGCAGATCCCCAGGCAGCTCCTCGTGTTTCTCAAGGTTAACCACTCCTTTTATTTTTCCTCCAGTGCAATTAATATTTCCTCAGCACCTTTGGGTGCTTCTCTGTATTCCTTGAATTTGAAAGATAATGTATTAATTGCTGAGGGTACACATTCTTGTTATATAATGGAACCGTATCACTCATTTTAATGTTGTTGAAGACATGGAAAATTTTGGAGAAGTAATGAAAATATAGGCTCTTTGGGTTTCTCTATTTTGTGTTGTAAGTTCATGAGTTATATGTTGGATGCCTTATGCATAAAATTTATCAATTTCATGTTGTTTTTAAATGAGTAATGCTTTGTTGCATGTGTTTGGTTATCTCTCTCCAAGTTGTGTATATATTTCTTCTGAATCTAAGTAGCTAAGGGTTACTCAAGGTTCTGGAACATGGGTTTTCTATCTTAGAGATGAATCATCAGTAGCACAGGTTCAGGTGCAAAGGAGCAATGAGCCATATGTTGGCGTTAAATAGCACCACCACATCTTGAATGCTCTCCTTTTGTCTCTTTATGTTTTCTTCATATTTTCAAAATGTATTCAAATATATTTGAAAATCTAAATTGGACTTATAAAAGGTAAATATTGTAATATCAAGGGTTAGGAATACAAAGAGCCATTTTGAATGTGAAAGGTCTAAATCTTGTTGCTTCTTTTATAAAAGGAAACCAAGACCTTATGGCTCAGGATATATCTAGGATTTTGATATTTTAAAAGGCACATTGCACTGCCTATACTTTGCTAATGCAGGAGAAGATGTGGAAGGAGGCACACTAGACAAAGAGGCTTGTGAAGGAATGGGAGTAGACACACTATTTAAGGAACTTGATGAGCTTATCCTTTGAGCTATATCACTTAATACTTCCATCACATAAGGATTATCCATTAACAAGTTATGAAGAACATCAATCAAATTTGAATAATTAACATTATTTCTCAAATTTGCAAAGGTCTGATATAAGTATTTGTGTAGTAAGATTCATGTCTTGCCTATCCATATGTGCAACATGTGCATCATGATGGAAAACATCTTCCCCATTAAAATATGTAGTAGTCATCAACTCCTCAATCATAATTTCCTCGCAATGAATCGAGGCCATTATAGAGTTATGCCTAAGGTTTCTTCTCAGTGCAAAATGAGGATTAGGTTGAGACCTTGACATTCAAGCAAAATATAAAGCAATGAAAAAGAAATTGCATCCAAGTAATCCTAATTTTTTCTGCCAATAATTCATACCAAAGATTGAACAATTTAAGGATATTGCAATAGGTAATTTGTATCAACTCAAATAATATTACTGAAGCATTTCAAAGTTTAGGCCATAAGAATCATCCTTCTTTAAAAATGGATTGCAAATAATTCTAAAAATTTAGAAGTCTTGGTCATTAATATTATTGTTTGCTACAATGTCATCCAGTGAATCATTGTCAATGTTCATATGTTCTTTCAAGTATTTAATATTATCATCATCCTCATGTTGACCCGCATCATCTTCATCATCATTGAAATTTGACTATAGACCATCTATATTGTTACCAGATGTATTTGGATCATCATTTTCTATGCCATCTATATTGTTGTCTTCCATAACATCATCTAACTCTGGATTGTTGTCTTCTTGTGCCTAAATGTAACCATCTTCAACATCATCATGGATGTCAATTTCATTGATGTTGTCTAATCCCTCTCTCTCATTTTGTTGGACATCATTGTTTTGCTCAGTATCCACTAATGCATCGTCAAATACATGCCTTAATCTTGGATCATAATGTATGAAAAATATCCATTTCGGGTCTAAAATATCTTCATAGAAAAATACCTGCATATGAATGACATACATCTATTGGACATATGGTATAACAATTTTATTGATTAATAAACACATGTATATATTCACAATAAACTATGAATTAATAGATTAATGATCACTACCGCTTCTTGTTTGAGTTAAAAAAATACCTGCTCACAATGAATTGGTAGAACATAAGGCTTCTTATCCTTCGGTAGGAAACTTGAGGAATCTATAGAAAACAATCCATTATGGGTATTATGTCTTCATGTCCTCTCAAATGCTTCATACCATCTACACTTAAAAATACAACATTTAAAAGAGCGGTAATTGAACTCAATAATTTCTTGTATTTTCCCAACTTATTGTAGATTCCTTTCAATTATATTCTTATCCTTTGAGCTTGATCGACTAGATTGCTTGAAGTCAACCATGATGCCACAATCGAATGATTATCTCTTTACATCTACCTTTTCTACATGATAATGTCGACCATATGCCCACATTGCTAGATATTTCCTCACCTGTGAAAGACCATTTATTCCAGTGAAAATAAATATAATGATGAATATTAAAATAGTTAATAGTGTCAAAACTATAAGGAAACAACATTTTGTAAAATTCGAACTGTACCTTTCTTTCACATCCTCTAGACATGTTGATTTCATCTTCTGTTATGTTTGAATCTATACATGCATCTTTTATTTGATTTTGAATTTTTTCAGTAACTGATTCTAGTGTACAATCTTTGCCCCATTCCCCAAGCAGATCAATGGGAAGTGGAGTATTCCTTGGGTTCAATCTCTTAAACTGTCTCCTTGCTTCTAACACTTCTCTCTTTTTATCATATAGATCAATCCATT
This sequence comes from Cunninghamia lanceolata, assembly GCA_027924645.1. Taxonomy (NCBI): domain Eukaryota; kingdom Viridiplantae; phylum Streptophyta; class Pinopsida; order Cupressales; family Cupressaceae; genus Cunninghamia; species Cunninghamia lanceolata. The sequence goes on along the minus strand of BSBN01000597.1, from coordinate 4,870,732 downwards.
TGTTGATAAAGTCCATGTGGTACAGAATGAACTTGTCAAGTATAGCACTTTCATCTACACCTACTACATGTCAACATGTTTATTTCAAACTCCAAATGTCATGCTATTAATTTGATAAATAAATTATAGAGTAAATTAATGATTGCATGAAAAACCACACTGATCATGAATTTACCTACTAATTTCTACTTGAACACCATTAGATTGTGGTTTTTCTCCATCAATAATATCTCATGCTTGTTCATCCCAGAAGCATGGCCCATCTTCAAAATCCTTACCAAGGAATTCACACATGAAGAAAAAAATGCTTCATTCAATACATACTCTTCAGCCATGCAACCCTCTGGATATGCCTTTTGTCAGACATCTTTTTAGTGTTTTCATATACCGCTCAAATAAAAACATCCACCTCATTGATACGACACCCGCCAATTCAATGTCATCGATTAGGTGTATAAGTAAATAGACTTGTAGGTCCATGAAACTTGTAGGGAGCTCCTTCCCAAATACACATGCAATTTCTGTAATTTCCTTCTTCCATTTTGGAACTTCACATTCATGGATCTCCTTGGAGCTCACCCACCTAATATAAGAATAGTAAATTAGTATGAACCTTTAGTCAAAAATTAAAATGCAATATAATATCTCTATGTCTCTCACACATGAACATTTCATATAACCACATACCTTGTAAATGCTGACAATCGACTTATGGCATTCCTTAAGTCAACTGTAAGATAGGAATCCCCCCTAATTGCCAATAGCATGATATGCTATCAAACACATTTATGAAAAAGGTCATTAGTAATTTTTTCTCACACAACAAAATATCAAAATATATTTAGTACTTAATCAATGTTACCAGTAAATGTTAAATGATGATATATAATACCTTCATAAAATTATGAAAATCACATGTTTTAAATCCTATGATATGTCCATCAACTGTAAAAGCTTTAGCCAATGATGAGCCATAGCCAGTAGGTGTCCTTATTGAACAGATGACAATTTTAGTTGGTCTAGCTCTTTTTTTAAAAAAAAATCCATGGTGCTTCTGCATATGTTTCATTTTCCCTGTTTGGCCACAACTGTTTTCTATCAATTTTGGTATGCGAAAGAGTAATATCTCTCCTTGAAGACAAGGTGTCCTTCTCTTTGCCTGATATATGTCAAAATATAGAATCTGGGACATTTTTGAAGATGTGCATAGGATCTAATAGGTGAGATATTAATAGATCCTTCCAGTAAGGGAGCTCATTAAATATGGATTTCCTTTTCATTCCTTATGGCATATTAACTACAACTTGTTTTGGTTCTTCAATTGAATCACCCCAATCAAAAAAATCCTCCCAAGCTTTCAATTCAGCAACTTCATACTTCTTAATCCAATCACCTGGACCATAATCATGGGAGGGCCTCTATTTTCAACTTTTCCATCAAATTGATTTTTTAGGCGATTTCTAAACTTATGATCTAGTGGTAGAAAAACCTTGTTGTTTGTGTAAATAAATTTATGTAGATCTTTAGAATACTTCCCTTGAAATCATTCTGTACATCTTGGACATGCAAATATCCCCTTTGTTTGAAGCCCTGCAATTCAATAAGTAATGTTAATAACATCAAAAAAATAGTATAAAACTAAGTATGAAAGTTGGGATGAAAATAAATTATGAGTGTAAATACGTAAATATTTTATCTTACCAGAACAAACACCAAGTCTTAGGAAATCATGAATAGTCCAAAATAGCACACAGTACAAAATGAAGTACCTATTTGATGGAGGACGTGATATGTCATACATTCTTATGCATTTCCATAGAAGTTGCATCTCATCAATAAAAGGTGCAAGATAAACATCAATGTTTTTAACTTGATGTTTTCCTGGAACAATGAGAGTTAGCATAAGGTGCTCCTTTCTAACACTCATACATGGGGGAATATTGTCTACTATCAATCCGACTGGCCAAACACTATAATTTGAGCTCAGGAAAGAGAATGGGCACACTCCATCAATTGCAAGACCAAACCTGATACTACAGGGTTCATCTTTGAATTTTCTTGGTCATTTTTCCTCTATCTTTCATTGCTTTGGAGTCGGCTAGAATTCACATGAATCCATCTTTACTCTTGTTCTTTGCATCCCAATCCATCAATTATGCAAGTGACTTGCAACGAAACATTCATTGAAGTCTAGGTATAATTGGCATGTGACGTAAAACTTTCTTTGGAACTGTAGGACCATGTACATCTGTATGATATCTCTTCTCTTTGCATATAGGGCATTCTACCTTGTTTTGATATTCATCTTTGTATAAAATGTAATCATTTTTACATGAATGAATTTACTTATATTCAATCCCCAACTCAACCAACAACAGACACACCTCTTTGCAAGTTGATGGCAACACATTCTCTTTAGGGAATATTTTAGTTTTTAGTACCCTGTAAGATTGCCAGAGATTAAATCAATTGAATGTTTGACTTATGATGAACATGTGTGATATGCCAATCTATATTAGGACTATTTATATACAATATATCGTTTTAAAATCCCCTTAAAAAAATATTAACAAAGTTGATGAATGTTTACGAATTATGTAAACCAATTAACAATACAAAGTAAGAAATAGATTTCAACTCACTTCAGTAGGGTAGTGAATCCTTTGTCTAACAAACCAAATAGTGAATTGATTTCTAATAATATTAATGTGCATGCTAGTTTTGAGGTTCTACTTGCACCCGATTTGAACACGGGTGTCTTCGTTGCTTGCTTGATGCAGTCTTTCAGGTTGTTATCATCAACATTATGTTGGTGGTAATTACCCCTGCTATCATCGTTACTACCAACCATATGATCATTATTGTCATCATTGTTTCCATCCGCAAGGAAATCTGTAAGCATTTCATTCAATCCTTCTTCATGCACTACATTTTCACTATCATGATCATCATCATTAAGGCTAGGTGGCATGTCATTAGTGTATGTGGATCTCATTAGCTCTTCAAATTTGTTAGTTGGTAGTATTCTCTTCAATGTTGCTCTTTTCACCCTGGTATGGTTTAAAGGATGGTTTGGATCATCCCGTCCAATTCTTAATAACCTAGTTGGATCTTGGGTATTAGTATGTGTTTCATCAACATCTTCTACCTATCAACAAACGCAAGAATTATTTAATGTTTGGCAACAATTGGATAAATCATAAATGTATCAATTTCAAAGAAATATAATCAAATATGGCTTAAAAAATAAAAATATAAATTGTATGAACATATATACTGGTGGTGCCCACCTAGGGTTAGGGTTTCAAGCTTGAATCCGCAGGCATTTTTCATTCAAACCCTTAAAATTCTAAGTCCCTCGGCCTTCACAGTTATATGCATGTATCTTTGTATATGGCCATTTGTATGTGCAAGTGTAAATGTACATTGGCAGACCTGAAATAAATGTTCAATCGGCTTCAAAAAGTGGAAACATGGTTGTATGCATCTTTGTATGCATATCGGGTTGTATATCGCATATTCCTGGAATATTTTGTGCTTGTATGTAAAAGGTTGCATGTATATTGTGTTGTATATCCAATATACAATGGGTAGAAATGTGCAAGGGTCGATATGCAAAGGAAATGTACATCGCAAAGATACAAAGGCCCGATGCACACACAAGGCTGACATATAAGGGATCATCGGCTAGACAAGCCTCATCGGTAGCTAAGTCCAAGGTTTCTCCGATCGGCTGATGAAGATACAAGCAAAAGATACAAGGGCCGATGCTTATACAAAGGGTGGGGTCTGCACATACAAGGTCGATTGTATCTCATGTACAAGTCGCATTGTATATGCGATATACAAGACAAGATGCAAAGGGAGGAGATACAATCGGTGGGGCCCACCAATCGTATATACAGTACGATATACATTCCTAACATACAAGGCCCAGACCTAAAAAGGTATGCAGTTTAGTTGATAGGGGCAGACATGTTTGTATACATCTTTTTCTTGTATATTCGTATTGTATGTTTAGACATACAAAGGGAAGATACAAGGGAACATACAACGGTAACATACAAAGGTTAGATGCATGTTTACAATGCACAAGTGATTGTATACAGTTCTACTTGTATATTCACATTGTATACAAAGGTAAAACATACAAGCTGGACCTGTTCCAAAGGTCCAATTTGGCCGATAATCTAGAGTTCCACATTGTATGTATATTTGCGATAGTATGTTTGCATGTACAATTCGATATAGAAAAGGTCGCATACAATGGTTTTCAGTGTGACAAGGTGCATCGGCCGCCCTATTTTTAGTCATTCCGATGGCCGATGAAGGTACAATTTTTCAGCGATGGTGATCCAATTAGCTGCTACCACATGTCCAAGTCAGTTGTATGTATATACAATTGCATATGCAATAATTTGAAGGCAAAAAAGGTAAAATGGGGGAGGAAAAAGTTAGCGATGGAAAAAGGGCACCTACGTGGTGCGATATCATTGGTGGTGGACTTTTCAAAGATGCCGACATGGATTTTCAACCTATATGGGCAGATTTCGACCGTTGATCTTGCCTGCATGGAGCTTGAGTCTGTGGCTAGGATTTAAAGCTTCAAACGACTGTAGTCAGTGCCATTTTTACGTGCTTACTCCACAGTCAGTGAACTTGTTGCACGACTATGGAAAACATCACATCTGCTCATCTGCTCGAGGTCCAGGTTATTTCTACCGGTGATTTTTAGTATGGATCTAATTGCTTCAACTACTGAATTTATTGAAGATCTGATTGTTTCGTTGAAAATCTTAAGAGGATAATCTTTGCATTTATGAAGTTTGTCAGTGTGTAGGTGGCCGGAAGCTTGTGTGCTCCTTAAGAAGGAATCCATGGCCATTCTACAAAGGGAGGATGTTTTTTGGGTTTTTTTATTTTGACCTTAAATATGAGGTATTCACGTTTTAAAGGGCATTTTTTGTTACAGACTCAGTCCTTGGTCTGGTGTATTAGTCTTTCTTGCTTTGTAAATGGAAATTTCCTGTATGATGACTTTCTATGCAAATTCAATTCAAATGAGAAACACTTCAAGTGTGTGTTGTGTATGATTGTCTCCTATATGTTCTTTGTTTTCCTTTCAAACAAGGTTGTCAAGGGCTTCCAAGTTTTTTTAGTATATACTAGTCATACTGTGTGTTTGGTTTTTAGCGTCTGCTCAAGGAGTGGATTAAATAGGCTTTTGATCAGATACATAGGAAAATGGATTGCATCATAGGATTTGCAAAGTATGATCGTGTCTAATACTCTTTCGTGGACATGTTGCTATTAGGCAGTGATATTTTACCTAGGTCCTCTGTATATGAAGTCATGTTGTCATAGGGAAACATTTGCATTCGCAGATTTGACTCTGTGGCCCAGATAAGGCACTGGTTTGGGAATTTGTTTGTTCAAAGGGTCTAGGAAAATCCCATAACTCCAACAACAAAAACAAATCATTTTAAAGCCTCAAATCTATTAGTTCATAGGAGTAGAAATAGGACCCCTGCATACTCTCATCCACAACCAGTCAGATATGTCCAAGAACATTGCTAGCCTTGTGATCTATCATGCAAATCTTGGTCCATTCATGAGAGTATTCTGCCTGCTGTTGTAAAGCTAAATCTTTCTATTGGGAGTGAGTCAAATGCTAAATCTTTAGCTATAGGGATACCCCCCTTGGTGCAGTAGAACTAGAAGTGAAGGGGAGGTAGCTCACATAACCTCCTGTATTTGTTGGCCAAATTTGTCTGTGCATTGGAACTGGGAAACCCTCTGCTGATTCGGAGAGAAAGACCCAACATATACATCAATTGAATAATGGAACATTATTTTATAGACTACCTTTTTTATATAATAATTTAAATAAAACACAAGTTTGACAACATAGTTTATAAAACATCAGTCCACACTCATTTATTATTCTTTGGTTTTCTACCCTTAAGAACATCCTTAGGGAGACCTTGTTCTTCCATCTTCTTTTGTGCAGGAGTGCATTTTCAGAAGGGGTAATCAATCAATAACTCATCCCCAATGGTAAGGTCTATAATAGCCTCAACCATTATCAATCTATCAACCTCTCTTTCCATATCTCCATCTTTATGATTTATAACCTCAACAAATTGACAATTCGGTCTTACAGTAGGGTCCCTTCCCCTACTACTATTTATAAATCCTGGAATATTTTTGTGTGTGTATGCATGTCCATCTATATACATAAGATGACCTCTATTCATTTCTTTTCCACTTTCCAATTGGAGATGATGTGTATACATATTTGAATTTAGACCATATGCTGACATGCTAGGCTTATATTTTGCTAGCCTTCTCCATTCACCACTGTAATATGATGGACCATAATACATCATTAATCTCCAAGTGGTTTGTTCTAAATTATTTCTATGTTTAGATCCCACTGTACATTTTGGACAATAAAGAGGCCTAGATTCACTCCATGAATATTGGAAGGTCATATCATGTAGTTGTATACCCAAAATTGAAACACCTCGTACACTCCAGGTAGTTGTTGATCACTAGGCCAAGCGCAATATAGTCGATGATCAAATGTCTCTTTGTAAATTGATCTCAAACATAGGGGCAAGCCATCATCTCCATCATATTCATTCTCATAGGTTGTGTAGTCCACCTTCCCCTTGTCTTTAAGCAAATTATGCATCTTTAAACTAGTTCTTGTTCTGTTGCTTGTTTTCATCAATTCCTCATCTTCCGAGCTGGTATATTGGCACATATTTTTGTTAGATGTATCATCTGATAAATGATCATTACCCTCTAGGCTAGAAGTTGATAATCCAAGAAACTTTAAACCAAGAACTTTATCCTGCAAGTATCCATTAAGAAAAAAAATTAGTTATTTAAATAATATAAAACAATGCTTAAACGAAGTATACATGTTATTTATATCAAATTGGACAATTCCTTACCACAATTCCTATTGGATTTGAATCGATTGTAGGAGGCATACTATTGACTGGAAGCTCATCATATATGTAATGTCTTTATACAATCATTCATTTGAATTGTTTCTTTCTACGACATACAGAACATCCACAAATAATGATTTTCTCAAAATATTCATCCTATGTACTATAGTCCTGACCAACCTCTTGTTCAGTGCAATCATTTGTTTTGTCTACATGATTCATTGTCATATCCTCTTCCACTCACTGTCCTCTATGTGATTAAAAAGTTTTAGGTCCACGTCCATGTACATATCTTTTTCTTTTGCTAGTTGAATGCTCATGCTCTACATTTACTCCAATCTCCATCTAAAATAATCAACATGTATTAATTTATGTCAAGATTGGATAATACATTATAAACTTCAATAATACTTTGAAAAAAGATAGACATATCACAAAATGCCATCAGATCTTTTTTTCCTAAGTTAAGTCAAAATTTGAGTACCTGATGTCCCGCTTCATCCATTGTGTCCTCATTTGATATGACACGATCTATTGCCATGGGTTCGTCTGGCCCCTATAATACACAACATAGTAAATAATGTTTAGTACACCAATTATATCATTTCAATGAATATGCTATCCAACACAAAACCTCACTTTAGTCATATATTTGACATATTGATATCATGTTTTGGCCACCCTAATTTTCAAAGTTTTCCCTTGATCATAGAATCACATTTAATCATCATTCCTGTGCATTTTCAATCAATAAGTTTGACCTCAGAGGCCTCATGGACAGAAAAATGACTTTATCTCCTCTATGTTGTAGCATTTGTGAATTCATCCTTCCTCCTTTGGTTGAGGTTGCTTTCTCTTCTTACCTCTATTGTATCTACATATTTTGTTGTCATCTATTTCCACCCACTTTCCTCTCTGCAATTTAGTAGTTCTATGCCATCCACGTGCTCTCTCCATGGCCTCCTCTGGACCCTGTAATGCACAACAATGACAATAGTCACATAATAGCTATGCACCAAGAGAATATTGTTGAAATTATCTTTTTAATACACTCGCTTTTCATTTAGATTCACTATGAAAAACAAAATAGGACATTGCAACATTTTTCTCTTCACAAAAAGTTTACACGCAGAATCTTGACAACTAGAGCTCAAATCTTATGATTACAAGATGACTACAAATTCACATCAAAAAGACATTTATTTCATATTTGACTCTCCTTTTTCTTTTATGGGTCATTTTAAGTCTATCTATATCTCTCCAAGGATTAATAATATAGTTTATGGCCTCTTAAACCGGGCCTCAATATTATAGTGAAGTCACATAATATAAACAAAGATTATCATGACTTAGCTAAAATGTTTTCAATCTCCTATCACATATCTTAAGGTTGCCCTTAATCCCAAATCCAACTCTAAAATGTTAGATGGAAGGTCATGGCTCCAACTAAAATAATTGGTGTCAAAATGATAAGTCAAGGGACCATCATTGTGTTGATCTACTATTGTAGTGGGATCTTGAGAATTCAAAGGTTGTCATATCATTGCTATCATCCAAATACCATCTAATGTTGTACTAACAATGATTTGGAATCTTTATTAGCAAGTCAATGGACTGTTATGGGAATAAAGGGCAGCCATCATATGATATCACCCACCCACTATCATTATAGGGGGATTATATCAAGGGCCATCATTATGCCGTGTTATAGCTAATGGACAATTGTCCTAAGCATTGTTACAAACCAAAACATCTATCACAATCCCAAAGGACTATCACAAATTTTATTAGGTCATCCAAACCATAGCTCCAATATTCACCATCATAAGAATATCATAATTAACATTGTAGAGGTTGTCATACCATGAGGCATAGGTAACAACCATAGGAGGTTTAAAATTGTCTCATTAATCTTGTGACCAGGTTAAGTCACTATCATAGTAACAATGTAGTTAGTCATTAATCAACATGTTGTCTTTACATTTCAATGAGATCAATTCTTGAAAAATGACAATCCAGAGGTTAAAGAGACAAGTTGATACCTTACCCAAGTTGTCATGTTCTTGAAATCTTATCACTATAAAGAGGTGATATCTAGAGAGTAATGTCACAAGGACATAACCAAGGCAGGGACAACTTACTACACCATCCAAAACTCCATTTGAAATAGCTACTATCAATAATTCACATTATTTGGGATTGTCATGAAGAAAACACCATGCATAGGACTGTCATAGTCAAAGTGGAGAGGATTGTGTTGGGAATTAAGGTGTCTCAACCTTTACAATTTCCTAGCATTGGTAATTTAATTGTATATTTAATTATTACCTAATATTGTATTTACTTGCATATTCAGTTTGGTCACATAGTAGAGGTGGCATGGTGACATGTCAACTTACTTGGAATGTGACTTGGATGGTCAAGTCAAACCTACATGGATTTGAGCATCCCATATTGAGGTGGCATTAATTTTCAATGTGTCGGCATCTTTGGTATGTGGAAGGCAATATTCCATATGACAAAATCTATGACGCTTAAGGGCCAAGTTTGGAGATTCCTATGACAAGTGATGACAAGTGTCAGTTGGCATCTTTGCATGAGGGAAATGCATCTTTGGGTGCCCAAGTTGGGCTATGACATGTTGAAAGTGGAATATTCTATTTTTAGTATTGTATGCTAGATTATCTTACAACATTTAAGATTGTTATTATGGGCAGATTTTATGGCAATTGTAAGATGCGTAAGAGCATCTGTCATAGTCGATTTTTAGCCTAGAGCACTCTACATTGGGAAAGTCAAATCTGCCATCTATGACATATGTAAGGGATGTATGGTCAGCAAGGACAAGTGTCCTTTGATGCTGAAAATGGCCATGTGGCCAAGGTGGACACCTATCCCAAGATGCTCTCAAGATATGCCTTGTAATCCCTATAAAATGTATAGTTTGGAGTTGTAGTTGCATAGTGTTTTTACAGATATTGTTATGCTGCTGGAATAGCTCCAGAATTGACATTTGTGAACTCTTGGAAGAATTTCATTGCAAAGTGTATTGTAAACTATTGTTGTTTTGATAATACATTGTGTAGGTTTAGAGTGTGGGGTTTTTTACCTGAAAAGGTTTTCCCCACATTATATCTTGTGTCACCTTCTTTCTGTGTTGTGTTGCTGCTGTAATCTTTATGTTATTAGTTTAATGCTACTGAAATTGTAATGATTTAAATGAATTTGCAGTCCATTCCCCTCATTGGATTGGTGTAAGAAGTGTGCTCCGTGTACATTGCTTCCTTTCAAATTCTCTAGTCATTTTATGACTATCATAATAGCTAGTGGGTTAGTTACCATGCTCCAACCTAAAATAGGTTAATGAGAACATAGAAATGAAAATCACAATACCATAAGCATTTCCATAAGCTGCCAATATAGTCCCAATATCATGTCATGATAGTAAGAGAAGAGTTGTTTGATTTTTCCAAAGCCATATCACTTGCATAAGAATTGTCACCAACCATTTGTGTAAGGTCGTGAAAGAGTGAGTCATTATTGAGCTAATCATAAGAGAAGCATGAAGTCAAAATGCTATCATGGAAACATGATATAGTTACTTATTATAAGGACAATCCAAATTTGGTGAGGTTGCTACAAGAAACCAAATTTGGCATTCCATTAGATAGTGATATCAACTTCCAAGAAAAATACATCATTTTGCACTGATAGGTGCTAAATTAGGTTAACTTTGCACTGCCTTTTGTGCCCCAAAAAGATTACATTTAGGCCTAAAAGTTGGTGCTATAGTCAGAGAAATAGTCGGTACTAAAGTCGGTGATAACTACTTTGACTATATCATCGACTAATGGATAAAAGATTAAAAAATTATCACTTGCAAATACCCCAAAACAAAAAAACATAGAACAAAACTTTTATGATTTTTGGTGTTCATTTTGTGTTTGGAGATTGAGTGTTTGGCATGTATAGATCAAGCGTTTAGGTTTTTTGTCTTTGCCCTTATTTTGGGTAGATCCTTGGCAATGGTGGGACCTGTATTCCAACCCCAATTTCCTTTCCATTCCTAAAGCACATACTCACTTTCTTACATCTCAAAAGTCCTAGGTTCGAGCCATGACAGCCTTTGCTTCCAGATATCTTAGCCTTTCAATTCATGCTGCTCTTCTTCTATTCATGTCAGGTAAGGGCATCGCCTCTCTTTCATCTACTCTTTTTTTCTCGTCAGATGTCAGATTCATTTGGACAAATGCAGGTCTTGTAATATTCATAGGGCATCTATTGAAGATAATTTTGAGCAAGGTTTTTCATAATAGATGACAAATTTCCACATTCCATAATATTATAAATGTGTGCTTTAGGATTAAACTGTGTGAATCAGATATCTCAACCTTTGCTTAAAGGAAATTGTTGTCTATCTTGATATGGACAAAATCACATTTTTCCACTAGTTGATAAAATTTCTCTCTAGATTTATTTCAATTGATGTATAAGATTACTTTCTTGCAACAAACTTATAGAGGAAAACAACTTCATGATTTTCTCTACAAAGTAAAGGTCAAAAACCTTGAGGAATACAGAAAAACTAGATGAAATCTTTCATACTTGGCAGTGTGTACTTCATTTGCCTCCATAGATTGGACGAAAATATTTTGCCCTAGGTTGCCTCAAAATGTCAATCAATAGAGGGAAGAGAGAAAAGAGAGCAGACTCTGGCCACAATGCGGTAATTCATTGTCAATTTATAGATTTGTAAATGTTTCCATTGTTTCTTTGATTTTTAGTTTTTAGTTTTTTATTTCTAAATTTAAAAGAAGAAATTTATTTTATATATATAGGGACATGAGAGTGACAAAGATAAAGAGGCATTGGCTTCCATATTGGGGGTAGAGGAAGTGAACAAATTGGATGGTGTGGACTTGACAATGGTTGTGAGATACATACAAAAATGATCTAGTAAAGCCCCTAAAACATTGCAACCAAATCAATAGTGTCAAAGAGAATCAATTGATTCCCCAACCAATCCTAGATTGAGTAAAAGATCCAGGAGGAAATCAACAACAGTAACCTCTAAGAATGTGGAACAGGGAGCAGAGGTTTCCAATGTCCTAGCCACTCCTAGGACACAGACTTCTTTGACCACCACGCCATGTTTTGCATCTTGCATTGGTACCTACGATGCCAAGATAGAATATGATATTGTTTTAGCGGAAGTCCAAATGACAAATTCTGGAAAAAAGTTTGTGAATAGGTTGAAGGAATCATGCCTTTACCGGTTCAAAGACCATCTACATTTGCCCTTCTCAAAGATACCCATGCACCTGCAAAAAGCAGTTATCCATGACATGGAGATTGAATTTGGCACAGGTTGGTCTGTAAAGAAGATAAAGCTATGAATGTCTCAAAACTGCAAGAGATTTCAGTGCAACCAAATAAAGAAGATAAAAAAACTCCCTCCCAAGCTAAGGCTAAAAAAAGGGCCAATTGATGTAAATTTGAAAGTATCGAAAGAGCTTGTAAAAGCATATGAGAAGTCTGATGCATGAAGGAAGTCTGCTGAGGAGAGTACGTAGGTATTTGAATTTCCTCATAAGATTATATCAAATTTATTAAATAATTTTTAAATTTGATTTGTGCATAGTTAAATTGAATTAGTATATGTTTCAGGACAAGGCCTCCAAGGATAGGCTTGACAAACTTCGTGCCATGCATCACAATGGCTAGAAAGGTTTACAGGCCTTGATCTATACATCTGGAAGTATATTTAATAAATTAAATGATATTTTTTTATTTCCTAGGAAAAAGTAAATTATTGCATATTAATTATTTTAACTAGTCCATGTGCCATGTTTTGACAGAAGGAGAAATATGGCTGGCATCCAAACCAATTTGAAAAGGAAATGTTACAAAGCAAAAAGTGGATAGATTTTGTAATCTAGATGGAGAACAAGGTATCAATAGTTGAATTTCAATAACTTAGTTGGATATTGTTGTGTTAATATGCCAATTTGCATTTCTTGTGTTGAGTTGTTTATTGATGCGTAGGATGCATTCTTAAGTGCTTCTCTATTGGCCCTAGATCCCACTCAATTATCCCATTATTTGTAGTCCTGGACATGTGCACATGTCCTCCTAGTTACCTTATTATAGTGTTGAGATTCAAACTTTAGTCACTCTCATTATGAATGCACCTTTTTACCTTTATAGAACAATCCTTAGAAAATTTTCACAATAATTTTAATCCACAAAGATCGACAACTGTAAGGGCAATCACTTATATACAAATGTGAGTTATGTGAACAGGCCACTGAATCATCCACACATTTATTTATATTGAATTAATGTATAGATAGCAGCTCCTTTATTGAATCATTAGGTGGTGATAGAACTTATGAAAATGATCAGTCCCTTATCAAAGGCACATCATTGATAGCTTTATCAAAGGTACATCATTGAATATTCCAACAATTGCAACAATGTTGGGCAATCCTCTATCTTTTGATCAACATCATAATAAGTATACATCAGAAAATTTGTGCAGCTACATGAGGTATGCCCAGGTTCTCCACACTAGTAGCAATAGATTCCTCTATTGTGTACTCTACCATGGCCTCCTTGATTTCCTCCATGCTCCATATATTATGGCTCCTAATAGCACAACACCATTTATTGTGGTTGTGACTGGGGTTATGCGGTTGTGTTTAATTTTGTTTTCCTCTTGCCTTGTGGAGGACATGTACTACTTTGTAGATGGTAATGTCATGGGTGGATGTGTGACAAACCTTGCACTAGTAATTGATAGGAACATCCTTTCACTTTTACAGTAGTGGACAATTTCATGAGTCTCATGACATATGGTGCAATTAGGTATGTGTTGAGCAAGAGGGAACTATGTGGCATTAATAGCTTGAGCTCTCACCACTAAATAGTTTGTAGTTTTATGCTCCTTAGTGTGGCACTTTGTTCATCATAAACCACATTGATTAAGAGTTTCACTTGCAAGTTGGGCTATTTGCATGACCATTTTTCAATTTGTTCTTTTAGGCATGTAGTAGAATCATATGTTGGGGGCTCCCCTAATTCTTATAATATCAACACAACTTTTAAGGCAACTTTTTAATTAGGGAGAGTGAGCTAAACTAGTTCATGTTGGATATGTGCAATTAGCCTACCAATAAATAATTCCTTCTAAATTTCAACATTTGATAGTTCGGTCAATCTTTAACACCAATTATTTAGAGCATTGATCATACCTACACACAATCTCTCCCAATTGTTGCCTTATTTCCTTTAATTGCACAATATTTTTTTGGTCAATAAATCGCTACACGAGAAATTTCAAAAAATTATAGTTGTGGATTCTTCGCCCATTCCATCCAATTTCAAAAAATTACATTAGAGATATACCGTCTCATATTACTTATAGAAGATAACAAAGAGTGAGGGTTTACACCATGAATATCATTTACAAAGTCCAAAATGGAGACCAAAAAACTACTTCGATTCGAACTTGCCACACAAAACATTGAAGGAGGGCTTACTACAAACTAAGGAAAACCATAGAAATCCCTCATAATTACCAGGTTTGCAAATGCGATCATCTAGTGCTTGAGAAAGGTGAAGGAAGTTGTGGTCAATGGTGGCCCAGTGGTGATGTCACTCCAGCACCCTAGAAGACATGTTTATGAGAAACGACCAACACTGCACTCAGGTTCTGGGGAGGGTTAGCAAAGCCAAGTTTAGAGTTCAGGGGACTCCCTCACCCAAAATGGCTCCCACCATGACGTCCATATCCATGCCTCTGTAAATTGCCTTGAAAATGGCTCTAAACAGAAGGAGGATTTGTATCTTGTCACCTCCTAAGTCCAGAAGCAAAGCTAAAAACTAGGAAGCTATGTCAGAGTTGACCCAATACATTTCTCTGTTGGTGAGGAAACCTCTACCTAAGACCATCTTGATGGCCTCCACTTCCAGGGAACGCAGCCTTAGGCTGTTGTGCTGCTTGATTATTCTCTAAATCTGAGCATCAATGATGAAACCTAAAAAGGCCATTTGCCTTTTGGAACTGCGAAGGCAAATGGGGATGTCCATGGATGCTTTCTACTATTTTGGAGAGAAGAGTGAAATCCTTCTACGCCGATGGGTATTAAATAAATCCCTCGCATGCTTATCCATCCCGGTGCCATGAATGAAACTTGCGCGAGCTCCACCTTGCTATCCAAGAAAGGTTTAATTTGTATGTGCCATAGCATAAGCCAAGTCATGTCTTTCATCCTTGGCCAAGAAAATTAATTTTCTTATTTGATTTTCATAGCTACTGAAAGAAGTGGATTAAAGAACAAAATTATCACCTACAAATGTGCATATATCTTCTATCGCATCAGAGCCTTTATTAGCTAGGGAATCTACTTCTACATTGTCTTCTCAGTAGATGTGATTAGCTGTGTGCAGTTCAAAATTACTCAAAATTCTTAAAGCTTGTTCTAGCAGAGCATTAAGTTTCTAATTTGGAGTCTTCCCTAATCTGAGAACATTGATGATAATGGCTGAGTCACCCTTGACTTCCACCCTGTGGGCTCCAATTTCTTTGCATAGGGACAATCCATGGATCAATTTCTTGAATTTAGCTTCATTATTAGTTCCCTGGTGGATAGGAATTGAAGCATAAGCTAGAGTACTAGCCTTGCTATGCCTTATAATACACCTCGCCCCTACTTGACCTAGATTGCCTCTAGAGGATCCATCGAAGTTTAGTTTAATCCATCCATGCTATGGTGGATGCTCGACTACCTTTTGCCTCAACTCTCCTTTAGTGTGATCCTCTGAACCATAATAAGGGGGGATTCTCAATCCTACCCAGTTTTTCCTCATGATTACATCCCAATCTATGAATGAGGTGTGCTTCTATTTGATGACATTGAGCTTACTATTCACTATCTCCACAATGCTTGCTTCAATCTTGTTCTGAAGGGAGAAGATACTCATCTCTTTCTCTTTAAATAATCTTCCATTTCTCACCTTCTTTAATGCCACAATATTACAATGCACCATCTTAGGGCAATTGAAATTGGGAAGGAAATACCTTAGCAGTTTACCAAGATCATTATTGGTGCCATTAGGATCATAATGAGTATACTAGTCCTGTGCTTGCTTACAAAAAGTGGTTGCAATTAACCTAATCTTTTGGTCATTATCCACAACATTTTGTGTGTGCCATGCTATCTCATATGCTTAAGTTTGATGGGCAAATAATGAACAACAAACCCTTGTTTGTCTGCCTCCTTATGATTGATCCCATTTTGGATTCCTTATGAAGTTAGGGTGATTTGAAGGAAGATCAAAGTTGCACTCTGTTAGGTCTCACAAACATAGGTTTTAAAGCTTAAGAGATTTCCAAGCTCTTTTGATACTTTTGGCTAATGACACGGGGCAAATATAGCTAAAACCCCCTTCACTTCAAGTTCTGCCAGACCTAGGTGGGTATACCTTATGATTAGTGCAGACTTGATTGACCTTCACAATGGAAAATGAATGTGAAGTAGATGTGTATAAGGTTATGAGATATAAAAGGATTGTTATAAAAAGCTTTTGACCAGTGCCTAATGGTATTGGGTAATGGGGTCAAGGCTTTAATGATTTGAAGAACTACTTGGCTTAACTATGATTATCTAGCACCTTCTAAATGTCCATACCTTGTATGTACATGCAAGATGGTTAGTTGCTAGACTCTTCTTTAATATCCAATTGATTCTTCCAAGTTACTGTGTTTGCCTTAAAGGATTTAATTCTATTTGAAGGAAACCAACCAATATGATTTATTTTAAAGGATTTAATTGAAAATAGAAACCAATAAATATTAAACCACTCAGAAGGAATTAAATCAACTTCTAACAGAAACCAATCAAAAATCATCCACACAATGACAACAAATGTGGATTGATAAATCTAGGGATTTAAATAACTGGAAATAGCCAAGATGGAGATAGTCAAACTACTGATAAACTTTAATAACAACAGAATATCAGAACACCATAGATGTATCCACAATTTTGATCATCCTTGCCCATTAAAATATTAAAATATCATGGTAATGTCTTGATCTTGAAATATGATTGTAAATATATAAGTATGAATTGTCTTGTAGAGAATGGATTGAATGATGATGGTTCCTAAGGTCTTAGTTTCCCTCATATATATATGGGAAGAAAACAAACTTTAGGCTTGAATATATGTAACTATTAATATTTTGTATCTTTTCATAATTAAACATAATTAGGAAAAAGTGATTATAGGCATTAACAAACTTGATTAAGATCTGAATTTGTTAGTCTTCATAGAATACCCGTGACCATAGGCCTGGAAAGGTAATGCTCTTTATATTGTAGTTTCTATCAAATATGTTGTGCATGTTCCCATTGCTAAAAGCAATACATCGCTTTTATATATCGCCAAAACTTTCAAAACTTAATTCTTGTTTCTATGATTTTCTCATACTGTTCTACCAATAAACAGGTTTACCTTGGCTATGTGATCAATGTACTCCTAAGATAGATAAGTGTCTATGGAAATTATATCCATCATGACAAATTCTAACTTGAAGATTTTATTCAATTGTTTATGTGTATTCTCTATCACCCTGTCTTGATTGTTGACCTTCTCCAGAGCTATGGGTAATAACTGATCCAATTCTTTTTTCCACAGACCTTTGTCCTATATATTTCCTTCATTATTGAAGAAATTAGGAAATGCTATGTCCCCATGCAGGTCAAAATCAATAATATCTCCTGTTAACAATGTATTAAATCTTTCATGTTTAGTGATCAGTTCATTGCATTCCCTAAGTGTTTGCTCATTGATGTTTGCCTTAGTTTTTATCTCTTCTTTCTTCTCAAGCATTCTGAGATGCAATCTTTTATGTTCCTGATGAACATTATGGGTCCTTTTATGTAAATCCCATATCTGATCACTATGTTTCATCATCATTTCAAATCTTTTGTTTATTAACTCAGAGGCCATTTGGTACTTGACAACCTTTATACTATTTTCCAATTTGCCACTTTTCTTTTGGAATTTCTCAGCCTTTATTTTCCAGTAATTAGCATCAGATATGGCTTCCATCATTCTTTTGTCTAGTTCTTGAAAAGGTAAACAACTACTAGATGATGCTAGTTTATCTTTATACATAACAATTTCTTGTTTCAATTTTGTATTCTTTGCTACATAAGCATTGTTATTTTTGACCATTTTTTTGTTTGAGTCTTTGTTAGTTTGGCAACATTTACATTCAATTTAGCAGTATCAAATGGGTCAGTATCTTCAACTCTTTGTATTATAATATGACCAAATGCTTTGTTTGGATCATCAATGATTTGAAGCCTTTGGTGTGGAGGGTAGAGTGCCCATATCAACAAAGCTTCTTTATCAGGATCATACCTAGAACTTATCTTAACCTTGTCCATAGATTCAATGCCTAACTACACTTTCTTATCCTAATTTATTTTGCAAGTATCAAAAACAATAGTAGATGTCATATCCCAGCCAGATACTAACATAACCCCTGCCTCCTCTAAAATTTCTCTTCCCTTTTCTGGGGTCATGTTATCCATGGCTTTGTCAATTTCTTTTGGACTTCATGCATCACTTCACTTTGTACCTCAGAAGAAATATCTTTCATCTTTTCCCTAGCCTTTTTACCTTTGAATTCATAAAGAAATATTTTAAACTCAGGGTTTTTTATAAAATCTTTATCTGAGACAAATTTTTAGCTGGTCATATGTCTCATATCCTCTGATAGTTCATCAAGGGATTCTGTATTGACTACTTCTCTATCCATAGGAGGGTCATATTTGTCAATCACAGGTTCAAAACTTTGCACAGTCTCATCCTCACCTTCTAATCCCTCATCTTTTGCAAAGCTAGTATCCATAGAAAAACTGATATCAGGCGTAGGTTGAGGAGATAGGTGACTCAAAGGAGTCTTGATAGGTGACTCAAAGGAGTCTCATATCTAGCTTGTGTTTCTCTAAACTTTTTGCCTTTACTTTTAAAAACCTTAGGTAGGACATCTACAATCAATTCTTGTGCTTTTGAAAATAGTATACTCAATCTGTCAATTGGATCATCTATTTCTAGAAAGGCTCCTTTATAATTGGGGTTTTGATCTACCCTCCAAGCCTTAGCTATCATGACCTTATGATACAACTGTCTCCTTTCAATTACAGAAGCTTCATTAGTATTTTTGATTAGATCATCATCTACAAATAGAGCATGTTGATAGTTCTTTAACTTTTGATTCGTGCTGACATGATTTTTAAAGTGCTCAGGGTCAAACTTCTCCCTGGCATTTCCTCTAGGTAGCCCAAAATAATCTAATCTCTTTTCAATTTCTTCATACCCTTTCTTAGAAAAGGTAGTAAAATCCCCAAAACATAGGGTACCTGACATGAAAGATTGCTTATTGTGTTTCCTCAAGTGCATGAAATCAAAACAGGCCAACTGCCTAACAATCTCTAAATATGACAGTCTATCAGGGCAAGTTTTTGGGAGCAAAAATGGTGCTCCTTCATATCCAAAAATTTTGATCTTTATACAATCCCTGTAAACATATCAATCACCCCAATTATGATTGATTTTCTTACTCTTATCCATATCCTTAGGCTTGAGAAATCTTTGTCTATCAGGTGACAAATTATAATTGCATGGGTGACTAAATAGAGCATATAAAGGCTTTACAAAATATTACTCGAAGTATAGATAATATGATCGATCACATTTTCTATCCCATAGAGTTGTCCACATTTGTACTGGCCTGATATCTCCCTTTCCATCTAGATCTCTAACCCTAAGAGATTCATCCCATAAGCTCAAATTTTTCCCTTCATATAACACAAGATGCATAAACCTAAAAACCCTCTTGCTCTCCTTTATAGATTTTAAATCATTATGAATGTCATTAGAGAGATATTTAGCAAAGTCTGATGTTCTAGCATCTGGGCTTTGTATATCAGTAGCTAAAACCATTGGAGCTATATCAATGTATGCAGGGGCATCTACACCCAATACTTGATAGATAGAATAATGGGTATATTTGAAATATGGTTCAAACAATTCAACCGAATAAGGGGGATCCTCCACCCCTGAAAACACTCTGAGCTGATTACTTTCATCCTGAGGCCTGTGAAATGGTAATCTCCATCTTTTATAGGTGTTACTCAGATTCTGGTATTCATTTAATAAGTCCTTGATCCTGAATAGCATATCAAAGCTCATGTCTAATTGAAAAACCATTGAGATATAATCTCAGGTGATAGGAATAAACCCTGACCCATTATTTAGCTCAATCATATGGGTTTGGGGGTTATAGTTATCTATAAACATTTTGAGCAATTCTACATTTACAAACACGTTTGGCACTACTAACTTCCCCAAGTTTGATGCAGAGGCATCCACACTATAACCTTCGCATATAGCATGAATGTCTGCAGACCAACGTCATCATCATCATCTTCGCCATCATCATCATATTCCCTAAAACTACCAACAGCATCATCATGTTCTGCGTTACACAGTCAGCATCATCATATTTCGGACGATCGCAAACATCCGCCTGCCGACTACTGTTCATCTCCGCTTTCCTTCTAACATCATCATCATGATGTTCAGCGGGCGCACACATCCTCCTGTTCCACTGTTCATCGGGCTTGAGACACTATCGTCATCATCATGACCTTCGACACTACCTTCGTCAGCAGGATATTCAACATCCGGTTGCTCCAAATATCCTGATGACGATCACCTTCAGCAGCTTACCTTCGACACTCCGCTACCCGACGATACAAGCAACAGCATCATGATCTAACTTATCCGGTTCTCTTCGAAACCTCCTGATGATGTTAATACAACTTCCTGCCACGGACTTCCGCCGATACCTTAGCACTTAACGACGGCAGGATAAACTCGCATAAGGGGGATATCTCAATATCCTGATGACGATGACGTCATATCCTGATGACGATGACGTCACCTAATATCCTGATGACCTCTTCAACACTTAGTCGAAAAAACATGAACTTTCTCTTCCGCAACTACTCGCGATATGCGGATGTTTGGCACTTCCGATATGATGATCCTGATGCCGATACACTCCTCGGCTCCTCCTGCTGATGATCACCCCGACGAACTCACACTTCATGCAATCGACAACATCATGCCGATCTTCTCCACTTATCCGGATGACGATATCCGAACTGTCTGCAGGATATTTGCAGAAATATCCTGATGATGCCATTTTAACAGACTTCTTCACTTAGCGAAATCTCACTTCGCCGATCCTCCAGGGACGACCCGATCCAATCTTAGGGTGATCTCTCTCAACTTGAACTTCTCAACTTGACCTAGCACATGAGGATGCTAGGGTCTTCAACATCTCTTGACCGCGATCCTGCACACCTGCATGCAAACAAACAAACTACAATCTAACCTACTGTACATTACCATTCCACCGATCAGACGGATCAACCGGTGGAATGGATCAGCAAATCCATATGGCCACCAAACCAGCGAATCGATCAAGAAAGGGAATTCACCAGAGGATGAACAATAACAGGATTTCTTTATTCGATTTCAAAAGATGTAAATACAATATACTGCTGCTCACACAGCACACTCGAACTCCTCTGCTTAATGCAAGACTATACTGCTGATCGATGATCTACAATCAACCGATCTGCCTGCTTAAATAGATTTCCCTATGAGTACTACTGACCCGACTCCAAGCGGCTGGGAACTCTCCAAGCGGCTGGGAGATCCCACCGAACATACATCATGACAGCTGTTATAACTAACTAGCTAAAAATAGCAAAAGCCTGGTCAGCATGATCTTATCATGATCAGCGTGACCTTATTACATGCAATTGGTCTAACAGACCTTCTTGGAAACACAAACAAGACCTAAACTACTAACTGCCTTATCAAGACCAGCTGTCAGGTAGGTGCTCCTGCACCATACTCCCCAACAGAAAAGAACTCATGTCCCATGAGTTGAGTATGTGGAAGTCCTCCACCTTTACACTTTGCCTTGTCAATAGTCTGACCTGCTCCAGCTTTATCCTCTGCTGGCTCTTGGCTGCTCCAAGACTTCTGAACTGTAACTTGCTTTCTGGCAAGTAAATCTGCATGCCTGTTGATGTAGGCCTTTCTCTCACATACCCTGTGTTTGTCAGATTGTCTGACCAGAACTTCTGGCTGAACTGCCTCTGTGGTGTTCAACTGTACCTTTCTTTCAATCTTCATAGGACAAGCAATAGTCCCAACTATGACAACATCCTTGTCATGCCTCTCAACTGGTTGCTGTGTACAAACCTGTTTCTGCACCTGCTGCTGACCTCTGTCAGTCACAACTGAAACTTTCTTCAGCTTGTTGTCTGTAACAACTCCTTTCTCTGCAGTGTCCTGAACTGCCTTCATGCCTGTTCCTCTAGGCATCTGCACAAACTCCTTCTTTCCCATCAAAATGATTTGAGCTGCCTTCTGTACTGCAGCTTTTGCCTGCAATGGCATCAACTTAATAGTCTTCCCATCCTTCTGGATGGTGTAAGTATTAGCATACCCATCATACAGTACCCTTCTGTCAAATTGCCATGGTCTACCCAGCAGTAGGTGACAACATTCCATAGGCAATATGTCACACAAAATTCTATCCTGATATGGTCCAATCTGGAAATCCAATATGCCTGCTCAGAGACAAAAAGTGATTGCCTATCACTCACCCAAGATGCCTTGTAAGGGTGTGGATGTGGAATCCTTTCCAGCTTCAGTTTATCAACCATCTCCTGAGATACCATGTTGTCTGTGGAACCAGTATCAATGACAACCTTACATACCTTACCTTTGCTCTTACA
This sequence comes from Cunninghamia lanceolata, assembly GCA_027924645.1. Classification (NCBI taxonomy): domain Eukaryota; kingdom Viridiplantae; phylum Streptophyta; class Pinopsida; order Cupressales; family Cupressaceae; genus Cunninghamia; species Cunninghamia lanceolata. The sequence continues at coordinate 4,847,871 of BSBN01000597.1, read as the reverse complement.
TGTGGTTTTGAAAAGAGCTCTTCTTTGCATCATATCCTTTGATGCCTGCCAACTAATTCTCCTTAACATCAATGATTCTCCACTCTCTGGATAGCCAAAATTCTTAGGACCTCTGTTTGAACTCTGTGCACTTTCTTCTTCTTTCTCTTCTTGTACCAGTTGTACCCTCTTGTCACTTGTTCTATCATTTCTGGATGATGAACCTTTGTTTTCTGGACATTTGAAAGATGGATGACCAAACTCTCCACAGGTGTAACACTTTCCTGAAAATGTAGTAGAACCTCTACCACCTCCAAATCTTCCTCTATTACCTTTCCATCCACCTCTGAAATCAGACTGTCCTTGTCCTTTACCAGTGTCTTCTTGACCCTCATTGATTTGCTTTTGTGCAGGGGTTGTTCCTCTTCCCCTATTGTTTCCTCTTCCTCTCATGGACTTATCATGTCCTCTATTCATCTTTTCTTCAATCCTGATTGCCATTTGATAACAATCCTCCACATTCTTAGGGTTAGCTAAAACTAACTCATCCTGTATGTTAAACCTCAAACCAGCCAAGTACCTAGCCACCTTTTCTACCTCATTCTCATGATGACCAGATCTCATACTCAACAGATAAAATTCCTCAGTATATGCTTTCACATCCCTGTCTTTCTGCTTTAAAAATTGCAGCTTCTTAAACATCTGGATTTCATAATCCCTTGGTAAGAATTTACCCTTTATCCTTGCTACCATCTTATCCCAAGAAGTGATCTTAGACTTCCCTTGCTTCCTTCTCTCAGATTGTACATAATCCCACCATACCAAAGCATGACCTCCTAACTTGGTCTTTGCAATCTTGACTTTCTGATCCTCAGCCACATCTTCACATTCAAAGTGATTATCCAGTGCAGCAATCCAGTCCAACAACTCATCTTCATTCAAGCTTCCAGTATACTTGGAAACATCAACCTTTACCTTAGGTTTTTCACTCTGCACTGCCTTTAACAGTTTTGCCAATCTCTGGTCTTCAGCATCCAGATCTTCAGCTACCTCTTCATACTCTTCAACAGTATCTACCTCTTCTTCAGACTCACTGTCTTCTACCTCCCTCTTTTTGTTCTTTTCCAGGGCTGTCAGCCTGGCTTGAAGTGCTTCAGCAAGCTCCTTCATCTTCCTAATCTCTCTAGCATGTTTCTCCTTCAGTTCCTGCAACTCCCTTGCAGTACCACTACCTTTAGGAGGCATTTTGTCAACCTCACAATCAACACACAACTCAACTCTATCTCTACCTCTGCCCTTTCGGTGACAGAATCAACACACAACAGCCCAGACCTTTTGCTGAGCTCTGATACCACTATGATGCAGAGGCATCCACACTATAACCTTCGCATATAGCATGAATGTCTGCAGACCAACCTCATCATCATCATCTTCGCCATCATCATCATATTCCCTAAAACTACCAACAGCATCATCATGTTCTGCGTTACACAGTCAGCATCATCATATTTCGGACGATCACAAACATCTGCCTGCCGACTACTGTTCATCTCCGCTTTCCTTCTAACATCATCATCATGATGTTCAGCGGGCGCACACATCCTCCTGTTCCACTGTTCATCGGGCTTGAGACACTATCGTCATCATCATGACCTTCGACACTACCTTCGTCAGCAGGATATTCAACATCCGGTTGCTCCAAATATCCTGATGACGATCACCTTCAGCAGCTTACCTTCGACGCTCCGCTACCCGACGATACAAGCAACAGCATCATGATCTAACTTATCCGGTTCTCTTCGAAACCTCCTGATGATGTTAATACAACTTCCTGCCACGGACTTCTGCCGATACCTTAGCACTTAACGACGGCAGGATAAACTCGCATAAGGGGGATATCTCAATATCCTGATGACGATGATGTCATATCCTGATGACGATGACGTCACCCAATATCCTGATGACCTCTTCAACACTTAGTCGAAAAAACACGAACTTTCTCTTCCGCAACTACTCGCGATATGCGGATGTTTGGCACTTCCGATATGATGATCCTGATGCCGATACACTCCTCGGCTCCTCCTGCTGATGATCACCCCGACGAACTCACACTTCATGCAATCGACAACATCATGCCGATCTTCTCCACTTATCCGGATGACGATATCCGAACTGTCTGCAGGATATTTGCAGAAATATCCTGATGATGCCGTTTTAACAGACTTCTTCACTTAGCGAAATCTCACTTCGCCGATCCTCCAGGGACGACCCGATCCAGTCTTAGGGTGATCTCTCTCAACTTGAACTTCTCAACTTGACCTAGCACATGAGGATGCTAGGGTCTTCAACATCTCTTGACCGCGATCCTGCACACCTGCATGCAAACAAACAAACTACAATCTAACCTACTGTACATTACCATTCCACCGATCAGACGGATCAACCGGTGGAATGGATCAGCAAATCCATATGGCCACCAAACCAGCGAATCGATCAAGAAAGGGAATTCACCAGAGGATGAACAATAACATGATCTCTTTATTCGATTTCAAAAGATGTAAATACAATATACTGCTGCTCACACAGCACACTCGAACTCCTCTGCTTAATGCAAGACTATACTGCTGATCGATGATCTACAATCAACCGATCTGCCTGCTTAAATAGATTTCCCTATGAGTACTACTGACCCGACTCCAAGCGGCTGGGAACTCTCCAAGCGGCTGGGAGATCCCACCGAACATACATCATGACAGCTGTTATAACTAACTAGCTAAAAATAGCAAAAGCCTGGTCAGCATGATCTTATCATGATCAGCGTGACCTTATTACATGCAATTGGTCTAACAGACCTTCTTGGAAACACAAACAAGACCTAAACTACTAACTGCCTTATCAAGACCAGCTGTCAGGTAGGTGCTCCTGCACCAAAGTTCATCCTCCATGGAATAGAGACTGGGTTGTGTCTATGCATTTTCTTGTAGTGGTATATAAATAGGTCATATCCTCTGATGGGGGTCCATGAATCTCCTACATCTCTGTTACTATCTTCAAGTTTTACAGCATGTGGATTCAATTGGGCATTTCTTCTAGACCTCTGCCCAGACCCTGGGCATTGTTCTATCAAGTCTTGGTTTAGATGTCTATCTTTTGTTTTCTATCTCTTCTTAGGGTTTTCATTCCTACTTTCCATGGTTTCATGTGTTTATGAATTCACAATTGAAGTGTACTTTGTAATCTCAAAGTTAGGTCTGGAGTACTTACCTTGACAAGCTTTCCTTGTTCTGCAACTTGACCTTTTCTATCTTTTGTCTCCTCAATTTTCCCCTCCTGTTAAAAATCTTTTAGAGATTAATCCTTTCGGTTTGAGTTAATTGATGGAATATATGCATCAAATGCAATATTGGTTCAAGAGCAATTAATTCATTTGAATTGGGGGCCGTTTGATAGATATCTAATAGTCATGTCACCGATTTATCAAGATGGTCGCCCTTTTCCTTCCTCAATATTATTTCACCATTCATCGAGGTATCAGAGTGACCTCTGATAATGTCATATCGATACCATTATGTTCTGCTGATATACTTTTATATGTTATAGAACCCTTTTTATTTTCTTTGAAAATGCCCTTTATCATTATATCGATGGGACCAGAGATTATGTCCCTTCAATATCCTCAAGTCCCCTTGAAATGCTTTTACACTTGGATATCGTTGTATCGGTGGGACACATTTAAGTGTCACACCGATATGTATCAGTCCCTTCATTGTGCTTGATGTTATTAGGGTATTGAAGAGACATATGATTTAGTCTTCCTAGTAACCTTCAGTCTCTTCGATACATTTTATCTCCTTGATTTTCTAATGTCAGTGAAATACAAATTGACTTTATCACATCGAACTATCAAGGAGACATTAAAGTGAGTCCTCCCAACATGGTATTATCCCAATGATATTTTTCTTTGTGACTTCTAGAGGATCCTTAAGTCAAATTAAATAATTTTATTCTTTTTTGAGGGTAATGGTGGGGATGTTGTAAGATTAATAGGCTTAGGGCATCAATTGAGTGGATTTATTATTTTACATTTTGCAATACAAGTATGGGAAATGGTGGGAATAGGTTATTTTGATTTAGATTAATAGTGAAAAAGAACATACATGGACCAAGCAATTTGTGGCACTTAAGGTTATGTAATAGAATTTACAGTTGATAGTTAAATTATATAAATTTTTTTTTGTGATCTTTACTAACGTTTATTATAATTGTTGCATGATTTACATCATTGGAATGACATATTAGTTGTAACTTTTTTGAAATTTTATTATGGTATGTGCACTTTGATATGATGTAACATGATTATGGTTTCGTTTCATATGTTGTAATATTAGATATATAATAGAAAAATAAATTATTGCATGAAGTAAATAATAACTTTTCATTTGAAATGTTTTTTTTGCAAAAAATGGGTCTTCCAAGAGATCAAGATAATCCTCATGATATAGATCTAGATTATGTTGGTTCTGGTATAGATCACATGGTAGAAGATGATGATGATGCAGATACAGAAGACACAGAGGCAGATGATGATGATGATGATGATGATGATGATGATGATGATGATGGTCACGATGGTGATGATGTTGATGAGGCAGTTGCTGGTAGTAGCTAGTGACATTCATGATCATATATACTGCATCATGGATCATTGCTGATATATTGTTATGATGCCTCTTTTCATGGTTATTATCATATGTATCATTTTCACAGCCTGTAGTACCATATTAATGAGTTGTATCATAAATTTATGTATCATTTTGACTTATATCATTTGGACATGTTTCATGTTGACTTGTATCATTTTGAGTTACATAATTTATCATTTTTACTTATATCATTTGTACATGTATCATTTTGACTTATGTCGACTATTGGACACGTATCATTTTGACATGTTATTGATCTACTAGCATATTTGACTTTCACTTGTTTTAGTTATATATGATGATGACCTTATTAGTATTGACTTGTCAAGTTATATATATTGAAAGTGGTCGATGATTTTTGGATGGATATTTATTACATATGATGATTTTAATTTACTGCTCAGGATGGATGTTCTCAAATTCAATTAAATTATAGATATTTGAATCACTTGTTTTAATTATAGATGATGATCATGTTATAATAATTATCTTCTTATTTTGCATAAACATTAATTCTCCCATGTGAATTAATTATCATGTTATTCCACCTTGTGTGATCGACGCCAATTCCTTTGGGACAAGACGTTCATCCAACACTTCATTCATTGATACATTGAAGGGAATTTAAGGCATTGTCAGTCAAAATTTTATAAATTTCACTCACCTTATGAAATTGCAATTCATATTTTTAGAATGGAGACTCTTATTCGTCTCACCAGAAATAAACGACAGGTTGCTTTTCTGGGCCAAATTTTTGATGCTCAGCTATTTGGAATTTGCAAAGTTCATTCAAAGTTGTTTATTAAAGCTATGAAGATGGTGTTGGGGCTCCGTTTCCTTTCGTCTATGGATCAATATCAAGTCACCTCCCAGTTTCTTGCATCATTGTTGGATCTAGGAACATAGAAAGCAGATGCATTGGTGTGTTTTAGGGTGACTTTCAAGGACCATCTCCTTGGTGATGATGTTGAAACTTGTGTTTTTGTAGATCTTATTAATGGAATTCTGAAAGTAGGGGATTTGTCAAAACTTCTAGAACCTGATGAAATAGTCTATTGCCTCCCCTTCCTCACATATCTAACTAGTCAATAGTTGATTACACATCGCATTTCGGCCTCTAGGGGGAGGGATTTTATTCAGCAAGCAATAGGAATGATTCGGGAGCATTCTCCACTATGGATCCAATTGTTTGACATTTTTGTGCAATCAGATGAATTCTATCAGCAAGAGTAATTTTGAAGTTCTTTTTGGTGTCTGCCATTCAAGTTTTTTTTGATGGCACATCTAGTCGATATGTAGAAATGTAATTTTTTGTATAAGTTTTGTATAAGCTTGAATCTATGCAGTATATCCAGAGAATAGATAGTTTTGTATGTAAACCTTTTTACATAATATCAATATATTTGGGCATTATAATGCTTTTTACCAACCAAAAAAAATAATTATCTTGTTATTTAATCATGAGTAAAATAATTAAATTACTTACTCTATAATCATATGAGTTATCTAAGAGGCATGATATATTTAACTAATTAAATTGAAATAAAACATATTAAATTAATAAATGTGAGCAAAACAAGAAGCATTTTTAGAAGCAAAAAAGGAAGCAACAATGGAAGCCAAACTACAAATAAACCAGAAGAGATCTTGAAAAAAAAAACTTAGCATTATCTAGGAAGCAAAAACAAAAGCAATTCTGGTAGCAAACAAAGTAATAATGGAAGCAATTTTAGAAGCAACAAAAGATGCAATAATAGAAGCCATATTAGAAGTAACAAAAGACACAAAAATGGAAGAAAAACTGGAAGCAACAAGTGAAATTATATTGGAAGAAAAATTGGAAGCCAAATTGGAAGAAAAAGTGGAAGCAAAACGAGAAGCAAAATTGGAAGCAAAACCGGAAGCAAACCTGGAAGTAAAAACAGAAGCAAAATTGGAAGCAAAATTGGAAATAAAACTAGAAGCAAAATTGGAAACAACACTAGAAGCAAAATTGGCAGTAAAACTAGAAGCAAAATTGGAAGCAAATGTGGAAGCAAACATGGAAGCAAAATTGGAAGCAAAACTGGAAGCAAACCTAGAAGCAAAAATGGAAACAAAATTGGAAGCAAAACTGGAAGTAAAAATGGAAGCAAAACTAGAAGCAAAATTGGAAGAAAAATTGGAAGCAAAACCAGAAGCAAACCTGGAAGCAAAACTGAAATCAAACCTGGAAGCAAAATTGGACTTGCAAAAGTGGAAGCAAAACCTAGAAGCAAAATTGGAAGCAAAACTGGAAGCAAAATTGGAAGCAAAACTAGAAGTAAAACTAGAAGCAAAATTGGAAGAAAAACTAGAAGCAAAACCAGAAGCAAACCTCGAAGCAAAATTGGGAGAAAAGATGGAAGCAAACCTCAAAGCAAAATCAGAAGGAAACTTGGAAGCAACACAAGAAGAAAAACCAAAAGCAAAATTGGAATCCAAACTGGAAGCAACAAAATCTGGCGCTAAATCTAGTGCTAAACCCGATGGTAAACCTAATGTTAACCTGGTGCTAAACCCGATGCTAAACTCGAAGCTAAACCTGAAGTGAAACCTAGCGCTAAATCTAGTGCCAAAGTGAACACGCATTTTTGCGCCAAGTTTGGTGCCGGCAGAAGTGTCCAGTTCATGAACTCAAATGCACTAAATTCTGGCACTATTTTAGGTGATAATTGCCTTTTTTGATCTAGTGGACAATATAATAAATTAATATTTGGATCGTGCTATAGTTTATTTCATTTAACTATATTATAATAATTAATATATACAATGAAAAAAATAATCATACTAATATCAATATTATATTAATATGAATATTACACAACATAAATTGAATTAAGTGTATGAAAAAATGTGAGATATTGGAGTGCAAAACAAGATATGTCTCTAAATTCCTTACTTCATAGTTTACTTATTTTAAGTAATTTCATTGTTTTTGATTAAAAATGGCTAAAATAGGTTGTGAAGGGATCCTAAAACCCTTTACATGTAGATAAGAATCAACAAAACAATAGAAAAATAGTAGCCATACTACATAGTAAATCAAATACAATGAAGAAAAAAAATAATCATATTAATATCATTATTGTATTAATATGAATATTACACAACATAAATTGAATTAAATCTAAAAGGGATGTGAGATATTGGAGTGCAAAACAAGATATCTCTCTAAATTAGCAACTTGATAGTTTAGCTATTTTATGTAGCAAGTAGTAAAATGCTATAATAAATGAAAAAGAGACTCAAGAATCAGCCATATTAGACTAAAATTCACATTTTCTAACATTCTCCAATGTAAACTCCATTATAGTGTATGCTAACCAAACAAATATTAAGTCAAACTTAAAATCAACTAAACAATTCATGAAGAGTGTTTACCAACAAATTAGTTCCTCATGATATAGATCCAGATTATGTTGGTTCTGGTACATATCACATGCCAAAAGATGATGATGATGCAGATACAGAAGACACCGAGGCTGATGACGATGACGACGACGACGACGATGATGATTATTATTATTATGATAATCATGATGATGATGGTCATTATGGTGATGATGTTGATGAGGCAGTTGTTGGTAGTAGCCAGTGACATTCATGATCATATAGACTGCATCATAGATCATTACTGATATATTGTTATGATGCCCCTTTTCATGGTTACTATCATATGTATCATTTTCAGGGCCTAAAGTACCATATTGATGAGTTGTATCATAAATTTATGTATCATTTTGACTTATATCATTTGGACATGTATCATCTTGGCTTGTATCATTTTGAGTTACATAATTTATCATTTTTACTTATATCATTTGTACATGTATCATTTTGACTTATGTCAACTGTTGGACATGTATCATTTTGACATTTTATTGATCTATTGGCATATTTGACTTTCACTTGTTTTAGTTATATATGATGATGATCTTATCAGTATTGACTTGTCAATTTATATATATTGAAAGTGGTCGATGATTTTTCAATGGATATTTATTATGTATGATGATTTTAATTTACTACTCAGGATGGATGTTCTCAAATTCAATTAAATTATAGATATTTGACTCACTTGTTTTAATTATAGATGATGATCATTTTATAATAATTATCTTGTTATTATGCATAAACATTAACTCTCCCATGCAAACTAATTATCATGTTATTCTACCTTGTGCGATCGACGCAAATTCTGTTGGGACAAGACATTCATCCATCACTTCATTCATTGATACAATGAAGGGAATTTAAGGCATTGTCAATTGAAATTTTATAAATTTCACTCTCCTTATGAAATTGCAATTCATATTTTCATAATGGAGACTCCTATTCGTCTCACTAGCAATAAGTGACATGTTGCTTTTCTGGGCCAAATTTATGATGCTTGGCTGTTTGGAATTTGCAAAGTTTGTTCAAAGTTGTTTATTGAAGCTATAAAGATGGTGCTGGGGCTCTGTTTCCTTTCATCTGTGGATCGCTATTGGGTTAATACAGATATCACCTCCCAGTTTCTTGCGTCCTTGCTAGACCTAGGAATGTAGAAAGTGGATGCATTGGTGTGTTTGAGGGTGACTTTCAAGGACCATCTTGTTGGTGATGATGTTGAAATTTGTGTTTTTGCAGATCTTATTAATGGAATTCTGAAAGCAGGGGATTTGCTAAAACTTCTAGAACCTGATGCAGTGATTGAACGGCTCCCTTTCCACACAGATCTAGCTGGTCAATAGTTGATCACACATCACATTTGGGCCTCTAGGGGGATGTATTTTATTCAGCAAGCAATAGGAATGATTCAGGAGGATTCTCCACTATGGATCCAACTGTTTACATTTTTGTGGCATCAGATGAATTCTATCAACAAGAGTAATTTTGAAGTTCTTCTTTTTGGTGTCTACCATTCAGGTTTTTTTTTTATGGCACAACTAGTCGATATGTAGAAATGTAATTTTTTGTATAAGTTTTGTATAAGCTTGAATTTGTGCAATATATCCAAAGAATGGATAGTTTTGTATGTTAACCTTTTTACATAATATCAATATATGTGGGAACTATAATGCTTTTTACTGACCAAAAAAAATAATTATCTTGTTATTTAATCATATGAGTTAAATAATTAAATTACAAACTCTATAATCATATGAGTTATTTAAGAGGCATAATATATTTAACTAATTAAATTGAAATAAAGCATATTAAATTAATAAATGTAAGCAAAACAAGAAGCATTTTTTAAAGCAAAAAAAGAAGCAACAATGAAAGCCAAACTAGAAGCAAACTAGAAGCAATGTTGGAAGCAAAACTTTTAGAATTATCTAGGAAGCAAAAACAAAAGCAATTCAGGTAGCAAACAAAGAAGTAATAATGGAATAAATTTTAGAAGCAACAAAAGATGCAATAATAGAATCCATATTAGAAGCAATAAAAGACACAAAATTGGAAACAAAACTAGAAGCAACAAGCGATGTTCTATCAGAAGCAAAATTGGAAGCAAAACCTGAAGCAAAATTGGAAGAAAAAGTGGAAGCAAAACTAGAAGAAAAATTGGAAGCAAAATCGGAAGCAAACCTAGAAGCAAAAACAAAAGAAAAATTAGAAGCAAAATTAGAAGCAAAACTGGAAGTAAAATGGGAAGCAAAACCATAAGTAAAATTGGAAGCAAAACTGCAAGCAAAATTGGAAGCAAAATTGGAAGTAAAACTGGAAGCAAAAGAGGAAGCAAAAGTGGAAGCAAAATTGGAAGCAAAACTGGAAGCAAACCTGGAAGCAAAAATGGAAGCAAAATTGAAAGCAAAACTGGAAGTAAAAACAGAAGCAAAACCATAAGCAAAATTGGAAGCAAAACTGGAAGCAAAATTGGAAGAAAAACTGAAAGCAAACCTGGAAGCAAAACTGGAAGCAAACTTGGAAGCAAAACTAGAAGTAAAATTGGAAGCAAAAGTGGAAGCAAAACTGCAAGCAAAATTGGAAGCAAAACTGGAAGCAAACCTGGAAGCAAACCTGGAAGCAAAATTGGAAGCAAAACTGGAAGTAAACCAGAAGAAAAATTGGAAGCAAAACTAGAAGCAAAACTGGAAGCAAACCTCGAAGCAAAATTGGAAGAAAAATTGGAAGCAAACCTCGAAGCAAAACTAGAAGTAAAGTTGGAAGCAGCACAAGAAGCAAAACCAAAAGCAAAATCGGAAGCCAAACTGGAAGCAGCAAAATCTGGCACTAAATCCGGTACTAGACCCGATGTTAAACCTGATGTTAACCCGATGCTAAACCCAGAGCTAAACCCAAAGCTAAACCCAGAGATAAACCCAGCACTAAACCCGACGCTAAATCTGATGCCAAAGTGAACACGTATTTTTGCACCATGTTTGGTGCTGGCAGAAGTGTCCAATTCATGAACTCAAGTGCACTAAATTCTGGCACTATTTTAGGCGCTAATTGCCTGTTTTGTTCTAGTGGACAATATAATAAATTAATATTTCAATCACTATAGTTTATTTCATTTAACTATATTATAATAATTAATATATACAATGAAAAAAATAATCATACTAATATCCATATTATATTAATATGAATATTACACAACATAAATTGAATTAAGTGTATGAAAAAATGTGAGATATTGGAGTGCAAAACAAGATATGTCTCTAAATTCCTTACTTGATAGTTTACTTATTTTATGTAATTTCATTGTTTCTAATTTAAAATGGGTAAAATAGGTTGTGAAGGGATCCTAAAACCCTTTACATGTAGAAAACAATCAACAAAACAATAGAAAAATAGTAGCCATACTACATAGTAAACCAAATACAATAAGAAAAAAAAATCATATTAATATCATTATTGTATTAATATGAATATTACACAGCATAAATTGAATTAAATCTAAAAGGGATGTGAGATATTGGAGTGCAAAACAAGATATCTCTCTAAATTAGCAACTTGATAATTTAGCTATTTTATGTAGCAAGTAGTAAAATGCTATAATAAATGAAAAGAGACTAAAAAATCGGCCATATTAGACCGAAATTCACATTTTCTGACATTCTCCAATGCAAACTCCATTATAGTTTATGCTAACCAAACAAATATTAAATCAAACATAAAATCAACTAATCAATTCATGAAGAGTGTTTACCAATAAATCCATTCCACATCAATATTCAACAAATATTTAATCTAAGAAAAAATATTTAACTACAGAACACATACTATTATTACAACAGTACAAGTGTTTAATCATAGAGTAGCATTTATATTTTATGTTAAATATAAATGCAAGGATTTAATTAAAATGCTTGTATTCTATTATTTAATATTTAGTTTAAGTCTATTCATTTTGGTTGTGAGAAATCAACTATGTACTAAATGATTCTTTGGTTAATTTAGGGAGATGATTTAATTTAAATATTATTTTATTCCACTTGGATGAAATCCAACCCCTCTAAACTAGCTAATTGTTTCTGAGTTTTATGACTCATTTTAAGAAAGGTAAAACTAAGTAGTTTAATTGTAGTCAGTTTGCATTTATATTTTATTAAAAATTTAAATGCGAGGATTAAATATTAGCAAATATTATTTAATAAAAATTAATAATAAAATGTGAAATCAATTTGAAGTGTACAAGAATTAATATTTATTATCTTTATTACTAAATTAGTCTTTGAAACATTACAAAAATGTGTAATGAAATAAATGTGGACCCTTAATAATCTAATTAATGTGAGCCATCCTTGTAGTTGGAAAATACTTATCACTACATATATTTATTTTAGTTATTTTGAATTTTTATATGAGTCAATTCATATTATCTCATTTAAATTTAATAGCAAAATGGGGTAAAGTGGCAATTAATATAATGGTGGATACTTAGTTTAATTTAATTATTAAATTTGCATTTAATTATCAACAATTAGAATATACTTATGCAAGTCACCCTAAGGCGATGCAAAGCTACCACTTTTACTTAAAAATTCAAAAGGGAAAATAATGCAACTAAATATTTTCTCTTGTGATGTTGTGCATAAAAGCGTCAACACTTTGAGAGATTGTCTTCAGTGTTCTAGGGTGTTGCAACTACAGATCCATCACATCCACTACTGCTGTCATTTCTGTTTGTGTTGAATAGTTTTCTCTCATTTGGTTGCACATGCAATGATATTGACTATTCTTATACACTATCGAGAGTAAAGTAACTCTTACTATTACCATGTTGATGTAAGAAAAAAATTAGCGCACTATGTGTGTCCACTTGTGCATGTGTGCATGGGTGGGCATAACAACATCCATGGAATAAAGGTAGTAGTAGTAGGTATACCCATTATTCTTCTCAAAAAAGTCACCATATCACTAATCTCTATTTAAAAATCATTCTTGAAGAATGTCTTAGGTAACTTATAGAGTGTTGGCATTGGTGTAATCATCCATTTCTTGTTAATTGTTTTCAAACACTTCTCTATACCATGATTGTAGTATCTCAATTCTTTATCCTTAGTCAAGTTCACCACTTCTTGATGGTATAGAATTTAAGAATCCTTTGAAATAGCATTAGCAAAAAGGTCAACTAATAATCTTCCATCATTTTTTGCTATTCTCCTCAATCCTACATAATAGTGTTTTAAACAAGAAATAACTAATTCTAGCCCTTGCACTAATGTTGGGAATCATGTGGCTTATACAATCCATTATTTACCATCCTTATTGCTCTACTTGTATGTTTTTCAATATTCATCCTTTTCTAGAGTTCTTCAATGTCTACATGGCCCAAGTTAGTATCTGACATTTCATCCCAAGAGAAACTTTTAGCATTTTGCAAGTTTTTATCAGACAATCAAACATCATATTTATAGTTTAGAAATCCTCTTATTCAAAGAGACAACACATAAAATAATCTTTAATCTAAATTACTTTATAAAATATAGTTTGCAAAAAATGATAAAGAACTAGACATAACATCTTAGTAGTAAACATCCTACAATAAAAGAAAGTTTCACAAATAGATCATGTTCATTCATTAACAAATGCATCTCTTTTAATAAGATGCAAAATTGGGTAAGAATACTGGATTTTAGTTTTCATTTGTAATATCTAGTTATTAGGCCAAAAGCCACATATTTATTTTCACCTTTTGTGATTTTATTTCAATTTTTAAAATATTTGTGTGAAAATGATATGGGATAGGAAGTAAAAGTTGATTCCAAATATCCTTCTATCTAACAAAATTATGCAAAGATATTTCCTCAAAAAAATTTACTAACTATTTCATTTTATCTTTCTTCAAACTAAATGCAAAACACTAAGAGTTTCAGATGTTGATGTAGAAGGTTTAGGAGTCTTATCAGATAACTGATACTAGCACTATGTCCACACACCAGTCATCAACAAAATCAATTTCATTGTTTTATCTGTCTTATGTAGCTATAGGAATACCAATTTGTTCAAAATAACAAAAATCCCAAGAAATGAAAATGATGGAGGTTTTTAAATTCTATTCAATTCATTTCACCAACATACATGGTTCAATTGTTCATAGGGAATCCAAGCCCAATCACACAGATGTATTTTCCACCAATCTTCTCTTGCAAAACAATATAAAACAATTGCAGAATATAAATTCTATTGGACTTCATCTCTTTTGTACCAATACACAAATCCTCTATCTTGTTAGACTTGATTGAATTCCTCCCAAATTTAAGATACCTCTGTAGATTCAATTCTTTATCCAATCATTGTTCTTTTCATTTGGGAACTAGTCGATGGAACGCTCTCTGCAAATTCTAGCTTGAAATTTCATTGTATCTTCATCATTCTTTGTTGTACCTTTTTGGAGATCAATTTCCTCTATTTTGTTAGCCACTCCTTCTATCTTCCCCTTTAATTTATTTGGTTTCACTCTTGTTGTGTTGAATATTCTTGTCTAGTCATCCCCTTTCACAATTTGACCTCTTTTCCAATCAGATTTTGTTAATTCTTGTTTGACTATGTTCAAATATCTACTCTGGCTACCCACATTTCTCCCAATCGACCCCCTCTAGATTCAAAATAGGTATATCATATGAACCGTAGCTTTTCCTTTTCTTCATGCAATAATTTTCCTTTCTTCCCTAACATGTTTCTTTTTTACTTTTTTTTGTTGTGTTGAGTTCCCTTCAAACTCATCGCCCCAACACACTAATTGACCTCTTCCCCCCTATGTTCATTCTACTGTTGTTTTTTTTATCTTGGCATTTCATTTCTAAAGGAAAATGTAGGAAGAATGAGGTGTCGCCCTTTATGGAATAAGAACTTAAAATGATTTTAAAATGAAAATCAAACTTGGGCGAATGGAGCCAACATGCCCTTCAAGATGAAATAAACTCAAAGGAATATAAATCCCATGCCTCCTTTGTATATGTAACGAAATTTCCCCAACAACATCTATCATGTATGTTTTACATAGACTCATCATGTAGCACCTTCACATTGAAAACAAAACAATATACCAAAATCACTAGATGGCTATTTGGAAACAATAACGACTCCATCAAATGCTCCATCTGTGATATCACAATATTTGTGAAACACTTCAATAAGCACATGACACATGACTATTGGTCACTAACACTCAACCACGGTATACTGTCAACCCAAACTGCAACAACCCATGTCAAGTGAAAATGCACCAAATGATCCATGACTCTACCAAAATGGTCATGACAAAAGTTGAAATACACAACAAAACCAAAATGCGTATGTCACAACTCTTCCATGACACTTCAACAAATATGTGGCAATGAAAGATTGACTTTGCTTGATGTGAATTGCATAAGTGAAACCATCTCCAAGATAATCAAAATGTAGAAATCAATTTGCTAATCATGAAGACATACAAAATAGCTCCCAAATAACTATGCAAAAATTAGAAATGCTCGATACTCAACCAAACTGAACCTACAAAACTAAAACCAAAATATGAAATCTTTTTTGTTAATGTGAGATAGCTCATTCACATGGATGCTCCTACATCAGACATGTCAAGCAGTAAGTTTTTGAGAATAGGCTCACAAGGGTGGAGTTGAGTGATAGAATCACCCTTTCTGATTGCAAGCAATCTGTAGCAAACTCCATCGCTATGGGATGTGCACAAAACTACTTCTTCCTCCTCTTCCAGCACCATGCTAGAACAACTGTCATCTTCCTCCCACAACTCGATTCACCAGTCTTCTCTTGTCTCATGGATTTCCATCCACCATCTACTATACTTATCTACCAAATTATTTCTCATCTCCTCTCCTTCATGGGATCCAGTACACTAGTAACCAACCTCCTCCACCAAATTCTCATGTCACTCATATCACAGCCTGCAATATACAAATCTTCATCAAATACCTTATGCAAATAGAATATTTCCATAGGTTCTTCTCCACAGTCTTCAACCCTATCTACCTCAAGTGGAAGTACAAAAGAATCATAAAAAATGTAACAAGGGTTGCCTCTTCATTTGTTGCTACAAATTCACCATCAGCTGCATCATTAGCTTCTACTTTCTTTGTTGCGATGCTTGTCTTCTCGCTTTCAATCGCTGTGAGCTTCTCCAATTAGTCATTCACCACCATCAAAATCTATGATAACAAATCATTTTCTTCCTCATCCTATGCTACAACCTTTTTGTATTCCATCACTCCATCTTTATTTTTCTCCTCTTCGAGTACCTTTGTTCCAATCTCTTCATTATTCACTCCATCCTCATCCTTTTTTCTCATGTCTTCTTGTCCACTTAGTCATGCTTCCAATTTATCTAACTTATCCAATTGCTTATTTATATCATAGATCATCCTCTATGTCTTATTCTCTTTGTACCATCTCCATGCTTCCCAAATCATGGGCTTCTTCCTTATGACTCTCACCTCATGCTCTACAATCTACAATCACACTTCTTTTTTTGGCTCCCTATATCTTGATTGCTCAGTGCTTCTCTCTACCTCCAATAATCCTCACACGAGCACTTTTCTACCGCATTCTCTCCTCTATCCATAGGTCCTCATGCATACTCTGCATGCTCAGGATTACCAGCTCTAATACCATATGATGAAGAAGGTTTGGGAGTCTTATCAGTCAACCAAATCTAGCAGCATGTCCACACGTCTTTCATCAACAAAAAGCAATTTCATTTTTTTTATCTATCTTATGTAGCTACAGGAACACCAATTTGTTGAAAATAAAAAAAATCACATGAAATGAAAATGATGGAGGTTTTTAAATTCTATTCAATTCAATTCACCAAAATACATGGTTCAATTGTTCATAGGGAATTTAAGCCCAATCACACAGATGGGTTTTCCACCAATTCTTCTCTTGCAAAACAATACAAAACAGTTGCATAATAGAAATTCTACTGGACCTTCTCTCTAATGTACCAATACATAAATCCTCTATCTTGTTTGACTTGATTGACTTCCTCAAAAATTCAAGACACCTCTATAGATTCAATTCTTTATCCAATCACTATTCTTTTCTTCTGGCAACTAGTCAATGGAATGTTCTTTGCAATTTTTTTCTTGAAATTTCATTGGATCTTCATCATTCTCTATCATACCTTTCTAGAGATCAATTTCCTTTGTTTTGTTAGCCTCTCCTTTTATCTTCCCATTTAATTTCTTTGGTTTCACTCTTGCTATGTTGAAACTTCTTGTCTAGTCATTCCCTTTCACAATTTGACCTCTTTTCGAATAAGATTCTATTATTCTTATTTGACTATATTCAAATATCTACTCTAGCTGCTCACATTTTCCCCAGTCAACCCCCTCTAGATTACAAATCAGTATATCATATGAATCATGGCTTTTCCTTTTCTTCATGCAGCAATTTGCCCTTCTTTCCTACTATGTTTCTTTTTTACTATTTTCTGATGTGTTGTGTTCCCTTCAAACTAGCTACCCCAACTCACCAATCGACCTCTTCCCCACCGTGTTCATTCTACTATTATTTTTTTTATCTTGGCATTTCATTTTTGAAGGAAAATGCAAGAAAAATGAGGCATCACCCTTTATAGAAAAAGAAGTTAAAATGATATTAAAATCAAAATCAAACTTGGATGAACTCTTATAAGGTCAATGTACCCTTCAAGTTGAAATAAACTCATAGGAACATAAATCCCATGCCTACTCTATATATGTAATGAAATTTCTCTAGCAACATCTATCACGGAAGTTTTACTTATACCCGTCATGTAGTGCCTTGACATTGAAAACAAAACAATATACCAAAATCACCATATGGTTGTTTGGAAATAATAATGACTCCATCAAATGCTCTATCTGTGGTATCGTAATATTTGTGAAACACTTCAACACACAAACAACACATGACTATTGGTCACTAACACTCAACCATAGTCTACCATCAATCCAAACTACAACAATGTATGTCAAATGAAAATGCACCAAATGATCCAAGACTCTGCCAAAATGGTCATGTACAAAAGTTGAAATGCACATCAACCAAAATTCCCATGTGGCAACTCTTTCACAACACTTTGACAAATATAAGACAACGAAAGATTGACTTCACTTGATGCAAATCACATAAGCAAAACTATCACCAAGCTAATCAAAATACAAAAATAAATTCACTAATCACGAAGAAATACAAAATAGCTATGAGATAACTGTGGAAAAATTGGAAATGCTCGATACTCAACCAAACTAAACGTATAAAACCAAAACCAAAATATCAAATTTCTTTTTGGTCGATGCGGGATAGCTGATTTGTTTGGATGCTCCAACATTAGATGCTATCCTAAAAAAGTAGGTTGATGTAGGAGCATCCTTGGTTCAAGAGAAATCTTACATCAACCAAAAACATTTGAATTTTAGTTTGTTTTCTTTGATTTTCCAGTTTAGTAGAATTAGTTCAGTCAGTAGAAGTTTCTGTATTTTGGTCTACATTCTATTGCAATTTCATTTCAAACCTTGTAGTGTTGGACATAGCATCTAAACACCTTCATGTACATCAGATCCAAAATTTAGATCATTTGGATCAGGTACCAAAAAGATATCGCTATCAGAAGATTGACTATTTTCTCAGAGTAGAGCGCTCGGACAGTCTCAGACAATTAGCTAAAGGAGAAGACTTGCAAAGCATTTCGTGACATGTGGAGCTAAAAGACACATCATTCAAGGAACTTTGGGTCATGGCCAACCTTCCCTAAGATCCGCATGCTATTTCATTCATTTGAGGAGTTCTTTATGATTAGGTCTAACCGATCCATGTACACACATTACATCTCATTCATCAAAGTTTGTAATCATCCTTGGCTGACATGGAGGAATATTATGTTCTGGAGATGATATATAATCATGTAATAGATGCATAGCAAGGCAGTGAATCATATAGAGGTAGTTTGATAGTTGGAATAATTTCTTCTATAAGGCACTTCAAAGCCATATCTTGTACATATTCTATAACTGAGCAATCAGGCCTATGAGCCCTAATTGTAAGCCTGCATGTTCCTAGCTAGTTTGTATTTTGAATCTATGATATACTAAAAGAATGAATCTATATTTCCATTATATAATTGAGTTGTTTCCATTGAGTTTACTCTTTCTACACATTGTGGACTTTTCACCATGTGGACCCTCTTAACAGTGACTGCACCAAGTGGCATCAGAGTGAAGTTTGAATCTTTTGGGAGTGAAGTGAGCAAATTAAGAGAAGTTTGTTAAGGGATTCTATAAGATCTTGCTGTGAATAGATCACCAAATCTGAGGTAGAGTACTTTTGTTGTGAACTGATTGCCAATTGTGATGCATTTGTCATGTTGTAGCTCGATCACCAAATTTGAGGTAGTTACACTTGATCCTAGGAAGAGATGCCATCGAGGAGAATACCTGCTATTGGTAGTATGGCTAGAAGAATGAATGAGATGATGGAAATGATGAAAACAATGTGAGTTTGATTGGATGTTGTTGAAAAAGATAGGTGAAGAGGATTGACACCTTGACCTAATATTGAAAGTGATGATGATAAAGAATTTCAATCCGCTAATCAAAATGAAGTAACCCTAGGAGAAGAAGAAGAAGAATCAGATCAAGTCAAGATGTTATGAGCTATTTCAAAGATTGGAAAAAGACCTAGAGTTGATGTGCTAAATTACACTAACAATTTGAATCCTGAAGAACTGATTGATTGGATAAATTACCTAGAAGAATACTTTGAATATGAAGAAATTGAAGAGTGAGAGAAGGTGAAATTTGCAAAGACAAAGTTGAAAGGACATGCTGCTATATGGTGGAAAGAAGTTTAGTTAGATAGAAACATAAGTGGAAAAGAGAATATTACAAAGTGGGATAGAATGGTGACAAAATTGAAGAACCGGTTTATACCCACTGACTATGAATTGGAATTGTTGAAAAGATTGCAGAACCTGAGACAAAAGGAGAAATCTTTGAAGGAGTATACTGAAGAATTTCATAAGATGATCATAAGGATAGGACATAGTGAAGCAAGCAAGGAGAAAGTGGATAGATGCACTAGTGGACTAAGATTGAACATTCAAAAAGAACTGATTTTGGTGAGGATGACAACATTGGAAGAAGCATATCAGTTTGCCCTGAAAGTTGAAGAAAAACTAAACAAGAAACATGACGAAAGACAAAGAGGTAGAGGAGGTAAATTTTAGAGAGGTAGAACATTTTTTGGAGGAGAGAGATCATATTTGGAGTAGAATAGACAAGAGAGCACATTCAAGAAGGGGGATAGAGATAATAATGCATACCGGAGAGATGACAAAACTTTCTACCACATAGGAAACCCTAGTTCATACTGGAGTGAAGGATACATATGAGATGGAAGAGGACCCAATAGGAGAATATTCAAAGGAACTTGTTTGTGTCGAGGTGAAGGACATAGAGCATTTGAATGTAATGAAGGGAGCACAAGCAAGAAGACAGAGAATAGTGGAAGATCGACCTATGTAGAAGAAAAACCTATTGGATCACCTAGTTCAGTTGGTAAACTTGAGAAAGGAGAATCACTTGTCATGAGGAGAGCACTATTTCAAGCAAAGACAAATGAGGAAGCAGCGTAGAGGAAAAGTTTGTTAAGAACCATATGCAATCATGAGGTAAATGTTGTAAAGTTGTAATTGACAGTGGTAGTTCTGATAATAGTTTCAGAGGAGATGGTGACTAAGCTGAAGTTGGGAAGATTAAAACACCCTAAGCCATATCAGATAGCATGAATTTAGGATGATCATAAGGTACTGGTGAGTAAACAATGTTTGGTGAAATTTCATATTGGATCTTATCATGATGAAGTATTTTGTGATATTATTCCTAAGGATGTATCTCATATTTTGTTGGGTAGACCATGGTAGTATGATAGGAAAGCTATACATGGTGGGAGAAAGAATACATACTATAACATCTAATGGAAAGAGAATTACTTTGATCCCTTTGGGAGGTGATCCTAGGAGTGAAGTATGTGGGAATGTTAGAATCTATTTGGTGGATGGAAGAAAATTTCTAGATGGTTTGAGACATGAGAATATGTGTTATGCTTTGATCCCTAAGAATGTTGAAACACTAAAGATAGAGACTGAAGAATCACAACTGGAGGATATAACTCAGTTGTTGATAGAGTATGAAGACATCATATCAAATAATGTACCTGAATAATTGCAACCAATTAGGAGTATCAGTCATCACATGAATCTTATACCTAGAGCTAGTTTGCCTAATAAATCAGCACACAAAATGATACCGATAGAGAATGAAGAATTTAAATAGATAGATACATGAGTTGTTGAGAAAAGGTTTGATCAGAGAAATTTTGTGTGCTTGTGTAGTACCCATAGTGTTAACACTAAAGAAGGATGCAGAATGGAGAATGTGTATAGATTCTAGAGAAATCAACAAGATCATAGTTAAGTATAGATTCCCTTTACCTAGGATGGATGATCTTATGGATTGTTTGAGTGGAGAAATATATTTTACAATGATAGATTTGAAGAGTGGATACCATCAGATTAGAATCAAAGAAGGAGATGAATGGAATACTTCTTTTAAGACAAATGAAGGATTGTATGAGTGGCTGGTGATGCCTTTTGGATTGACAAATGCACCAAGTACTTTCATGAGATTGATGAATGAAGTTCTGAAGAAATTCTTGGGTAAGTTTGTTATTGTGTATTTGGATGATATTTTGATTTTCAGTAAAACAAGAGAAGAACATTTGTGGCACCTTAGGCAAGTATTGCAGAGGTTAAGAGAAGAGAAATTGCTGGTAAATATTAAGAAGTATAGTTTCATGAAGGAAGAATTGGTATATTTAGGATTTGTGATTTCTTTGAAAGGATTGAAGATGGACCCTAAGAAAGCAAGAGCAATTATTGAATGGCCTACACCTGAGAGCATTGGAGAAGTTAGATCATTTCATGGATTAGATAGTTTCTACCAGAAGTTTGTCAGAAATTTCAGTTCAGTATGTAACCCTATGACAAAGACAATGAGAGGTGACAGAAAAGACTTTAAGTGGACATCAGGAATAGATAGAAGTTTTGAGTTGTTGAAGCAAAATGTAACTAAACAACCTATGTTGGCATTATCATATTTTAATAAAGTATTCAAGTAGATTGTGATGCAAGTGGAAGTGCAATAGGAGTAGTGTTAAGTAAAGAAGGTAGACCTGTAGCATATTTTAGTGGGAAGTTGAATGATGCAATGAGATGATATCTAGTTTATGATCAAGAGTTCTATGCCATAATTCAAGACTTGAGAAGTGGAGACATAATTTGTTGCCTAAGAAGTTTGTGTTGTATATAGATCATCAAGCTTTGCAGTATTTGAACAGTTAAGGAAAGTTGACTCAGAGACATATGAGATGGGTAGAGTTCATGCAGGGTTATACTTTTGTACTAAAGCATAGGAGTGGAATGCCAAACAAAGTTGAAGATGCACTGAGTAGGAAAAGGACTGTACTGACAAAGATGAGAGTTGAAGTGTTAGGATTTGAGGAATTGAAGATTATGTATGAGGAAGATATTGATTTTTTAGAACCTTGGAAATGTTATGCCCTTACTTCTATAGTGTATATGGTTATGAATAGTCTGCTTGTGGCTATCTTAACTCTTAATTAAGTCATATTATCACTATTATATTGTTATTTAGTTGTTTAGGTTGGCCTAAGGCTTCTATAGGGCTATCTAAGTCAGCCTGGGTGATATCCTAGGCATAAATAGGTATATATAGGAGGTAGTGAGTCTCATTTCAAATCATATTGTGTATTGTGTTCTCATTGAAGACTATTGGAGGTATCCCCCTCGAAGTGGATTAGGAGGTTTCCCCCTCAAAGTGGAATATTATTATCAAGTATTTACAGAATATTTACTATTATATTTAGATATTGTGCAAGTTGTTTCATTACAAGTGGTATCAGAGCATGATCTTTGCACCGTAGAGGTAAGATTTTTTCTCAACATTGGAGGTGATTTTGGGAAGAGCATAACTTTCAGATTTTAGTGAAGTTTTAAAAGATTTTTAAAGGGTTTTTGAATATAATATTAAAGAAGATACAATCTAGATTTCAGAGGAATTAGAGCAGATTTGAGCGAATTATTGCAAAATTACAATTTCTACACAATTTATTTGAGATCTCCATATCTCTCACATCCTGCTGAATTGGAGTCTAATTTGTATTGGGTTTTTGAAGACATAATAGCGGAGCCTACATTCCAAAGATTGGAGAAATTGAAGCAAAAATAAGTGAGTTATTGCAAAATTAGGGTTTCCAACAAATTCACTCTCAAGGCAGAAAATTTGCTAATTTTTTGAATTTTTTTCTAGATAAGTGGTATCTTGGCCCTAGTAAGTTAAAGTAAAATTTTTAGAGAATTTACATTTCATTTGTGTGATTTATTTCAAAAATATTGGTTTCCATCATGATGGGGCTTGCAACAAGAGGCAAAAAAAATGCTGCCACACTAAGGAAATCCTCTGATAAGGATGGGGAAACAATAGAGGATAGTAATCCCAATGAGGAAATAAGTAAGTTCAAGGAAGAGAATAAGAGGGATATGTGTGACCTAAGAGGAGATATATCAGATTTACGAAGCATGTTAAGAGCCTTTATGAATGAACCAAGAAAGGTGGTCTCAAGCAACCAAGAAGAAGAAGAAGAAGAAGAAGAAGCAGATGATGATGATGATGATGATGAAGAAGCAAAAGGAGGAGGAGAAGAAGAAGAAGAAGAAGAAGAAGAAGAAGAAAAAGAAGCAGACAAAGAAGAAGAAGAAGAAGAGGAAGTAGAAGAAGAGGAAGAAGAAGAAGAACAAAAAGAAGTGGAAGAAGCAGAAGAAGAAGAAAAAGAAGAAGAAACAAAAGAAAAAGAAAAAGGCAATGAAGAAGAAGAAGTGAAAGAAGAAGAAGAACTTCCTAGTTAGGTTATTCAACCAATGCAAGGGTACCATGTACTATTCCTCACCTCTTCCTCTATGGCACATCAAAAGGTTCAAGTAAAGGAAGAACACATTCATCACCATGAAGAGCTATATTCAAAGGGAAGACACATCTTGGAGCTGAAGTTAATTTTCCAAACACACATGAATAAGCTAAGGACATCAAGGAAATATCTTTTAGTTGAAGTTGCCACATGGGATGATGAAGATTATATGAAGAAACTACCACAATTGATCAGCGTTGAGGACAACGCTTTTGTAAAGGTGGAGGGCATGTTATGCCCTTACTTCTATAGTGTATATGGTTATGAATAATCATCTTGTGGCTATCTTAACTCTTAATTAAGTCATATTATCATTATTATATTGTTATTTAGTTGTTTAGGTTGGCCTAAGGCTTCTATAGGGCTATCTAAGTCGGCCTGGGTGATATCCTAGGCATAAATAGGTATATATAGGAGGTAGTGAGTCTCATTTCAAATCATATTGTGTATTGTGTTCTCATTGAAGACTATTGGAGGTATCCCCCTCAAAGTGGATTAGGAGGTTGCCCCCTCAAAGTGGCATATTATTATCAAGTATTTGCAGAATATTTACTATTATATTTAGATATTGTGCAAGTTGTTTCATTACAAGAAATCATGTAAGAAACCTGTTTTGATAGATAGGAGTAAGTGATTGGATTATTTCATTCAGGAATATATGTTGTTCAATGGAAACCAATTATGTATACCCACCAGTTTTGTGAGGCCTACTTTTACACTACTGTTCATGAGACTATTTGCAGTGATATTACTATTATTTATATGTTGAGAGACTATTGATCTTGAATCTTGTTTGTTAAACCTAATTGATTTTTAAGGAAATAATTGTGTGATGATATTTAGATATTGCTTTTAAGAAAATGATGAATGGATATGGAACTTCAATGTGATTATATGGTAGAATGTTTAGGATGCATGTATTTAAATTACTTCAGCTATGATATCTCTATGTGATATTGACTTCGAGTTTGAGTGTGCAGGTATTGCTAACGAAACCACAAATACAAGAGATCATCCCATACCTATGTTGTATCCCTTGTGAGCTGATCTAGTTCTATGAGGAACTAAGATCAACCTCGTGGTTGGAGGAATGTTGTAATGTTGTAATGTGTTAATGTTGCATGAGGTCAAGGGAATAAGGGTTATCTTCTGATTTACTTTTATTATGATAAGTGTTGTAAGAAATGTTGTTTTTAATCTTGTTTAAACTTTATTTCTTTTTAGACCCTTTTTCTTGTGTTTTAATTGACTCTGGGAGTTCTAACTAGGCAAAAATCAACCCTGGGTTATACCCCATGGGTCTAGGGACCTTTTTGACTAAGATAACCTTGGGTTAACCTCCATATGGTCACTTAAACTTCACAGTGAAGTTAAGTGACGAAATTGGAAGCATGGGGACAATGAGATGAGTGGAATCCACACTCAGGCCCACTTCCAAGTCATGGAACAACTCCATGATCCCCTAATAATGGAGTGTTTGTCTCCTTGTGCCTCTCTTTTGGTGGGGTTCTCCTTAATGAGGGTGGTGTGTCA
Organism: Cunninghamia lanceolata; assembly: GCA_027924645.1. Classification (NCBI taxonomy): domain Eukaryota; kingdom Viridiplantae; phylum Streptophyta; class Pinopsida; order Cupressales; family Cupressaceae; genus Cunninghamia; species Cunninghamia lanceolata. The sequence continues at coordinate 4,822,159 of BSBN01000597.1, read as the reverse complement.
CCCACTCCTCTTCTTTATTTTTATTTTACTTATTGTAGTTTATTCTCCATGTGTTGTAAAAGGACTTTAGTGGGGAACCTCTTGAGTGGGGGTTAATTGTTTTAAGTCCACTAGGATAATGGATGAGTTGTGGATTAGTTGTTTAATGCAACTTGGGAAATTAGGAAAAGAGAGGGAATTAGTTTTAAAAGAGAAAGGAGGAGGAGAGTAAGGGGGTTGGATTATTGTGGGAAAGAAGGAGATTTTGGAGAAGGAGGTTAGAGTGGAGCTCTTCATCAAATTTCATTCGATAATTGGGCTTTGGAAGGTTGGTGAACAAGACTACTCTCTTGTGTATATGATGCTTGATATGTATGTTTGTTCTTGCTTGATGAATGAGTTTGCAAATGTCTTCTATGAGTTTTCTATTATTTTTGGGGTTTGTTTTGGGTGTTGAAAGAGCTCCTTCCAGTTGGAAGGCAATGTTCATCTTGTATAGGGAAGGGGAGGTGTGACCCTCCTCGGGTGTCATCTTGTTTTCTTGTTATAAGAGAAGCCTTGAGGGCATGTTGATACTTTTATCCAGGAGGGCTTAAAGGCTTTGAGAGCCTATCAGGATATCCCTGGAAGTTTGTATTATTTGGAAGGCTTGAGGCCTTGAGAAAGAGTGACTTATTGGCTTGAGGCCTTGTGATAATATGTGATAAAATGTGAAAGGATGACACTTAGAGGTAGAGATGTCTACTTCCCTACCCTCCTTGAACTCACCTAAGTTGAGGCTTTGTAATGCGAGTAAACCATGGGAGTCTGTGTGTTATTTGATTTGTTGTTGTTGTTCAATGTTGTGAAGTGTTTGGGTCTGTTTTACCCTAGGTATGAGGATGGTCTCCCTAGCTCGGGGGTGACCCTCTTGCAGGTCAAAGGTAGGGAGGAGAGCTAGATGGTTGTTGTTGTCTCCCTTGTTGTCTTGCAGGTTACTATTGAAGCATGATTAAGAGGATTGAAGTTAGAATTGCCTTGTTAAAGAAAATGTCTATTTTCCTATTTGCATTAAGAGCTTGGTCCTTATATGTTTCATTATGTAAGAGTTTTAGAAGAGAGAACTTCTCTCTTGAAGTTGTTGTAAAAGTGTTACCTTGTGAGTGGAGAGATAATCCTCCCTTATTATGTTAATAGTTATGACTTTAAGTTGGTTATTACAATACATCAGTTGTATGTTTGGGAGAAGAAGGTAATTCCTCCCTTAGAGTGTATTTGAGTTGTGGAATTCTTACAATTGTTTGTCATCTTTTGGTTTTATCAAAATGTAAAGTTGTATGGATGTTTGTTGAGTTGGATCAGTTGTTTTAAATTATCTCTTGCATTATTTAGTGAGAAAGTTGTATTTTACCGTATTATGAAAGTTGCAAATTTTACCTTGCAAAATGAAAATTAAATCTTGAGTTAAGTTCGCAATGGGAATTAATCTAAATCAAATTTGCTTTGACTATTGTGTGATCTTGAAATGGAAAGACTCAATAGTTTCCTGTATATTCTTTTGATCCTTAAAGTTATTTGAAATGGAAAATTTACTTGATAGATTTAAATGGCAAATATAGATTTAAAATGGTTAAGGTTTCTTTTCATGTAAAGAAATGTTATATGGAAATTTAAAATGTTGAAGTTGGTATGAAATGAGTATACCATGAGATTTCATTATATAAATATATATATATATATATATATTTATATATATCTTTTACTTGTTAATTTAGTTGTGAAATTTCAATACATCTATATCTACTTTTTATTACTAATTGATATTGTGAAATTGATATATATATATATATATATATATATATATATATATATATATTTAATAGTTAATTTTAAATGAAATTGGGAAAATAGAAATATTGTTACACTTGTGAGTATACACACACACACACATATATATATATATATAAAAACAAATAAAATTAGTTTTAAATTAAATGTAATTGTGAAAATGAGATATACACATAAACACACACACACACATATATATATATTTAATTAATATTGATTAAAAAATTATGAAATAGAAATGAAATGAAATTAGAGAATGTTCACTGTAAATCACAGTCAAGATTTGTATGCATCATGGTGGGGGGATTAAACCCCCCACCGAAATCTTATACATGGAGGGTGTGGGATGTGGGTGGGGCTCCGCCCCTCCCCACATCCCCCGCTCCATACACCTACCATGGCCTGCAATAGGCCACACCCCCGCCGTAACTCCACACCCCCGCCTGCGGGTTACTCACAGTGCCGCCCCCGCGAACTCCGTCCCACCTCCGCTTTCTACGCCCAACGCTCCCCAAAAAATGCCACCACCTCCATTGATCACTGTCGCCTTCAACCTCTGCCTGGCCATCTCCCTTGCCCTACGCGCTGCGCCATTCCCCATGGCCGCCGCCCTCCTACCTGCAATTAAACATTCAAACAATAGTAAGTTTTAGAGTTATTTAACCCACAATGCCATGAGTTGGCATTACATAATAATAAGGTATTTTATTAAGAGTGGGATGACCACTAGTATGGGTTATAATGAATTTAATATATATATATATATATATATATATATATATATATATATATATATATATATATATATGTACATATATATATGTGTGAGTGCATGTATATATATATATATATATATATATATATATATATATATATATATATATATATATATATATATATATATATATATATATATATATATATACTTTTATATTTACAAGGGATATCGAATTTCCATGGTGAAACCTAAATAAATGTTATTACATTTATATTTATAAAAAAAAAAAAAAAACCTATTTGTAATTATTAAAAGAGAAGGAAAATATTTAAATATATCATTATATTTAAATATTTAAATTAAGGGTTAATGAGGGAAATTATCTTATACTTTTATATTTAAAATACAATGGATCGAATTGTATTAGGAACTACGATATCAAATTAAAATTAATAATCCAGATTGGTAAACAAAGCTATGATTAAACTTATTGAGATAATAGATTAAATAAACGATGCATTTTAAATCGACATCTGCCTAGAGAACCCTAACGAAGCAAAATGAACCAACACAAACAAAGTGAACGATATCTGCATGCATATGTGAGTGGACTATTCCGTAGCAACCAACACTTATTCAACTTAAATAGACACACCGAGCATGCTTGCGTGTGCGAGGGAGGCTTTCAGAGTAGTTAGGGAATTTTTTTTTGATAGTTCGTATCATGACCACATGACGCATGTGGACATGACACGCAGGTTAGCATGTTGTGAATGCATGTGAAATGTGGGCATGACAAGTTCAATGAGAGACAATTTGATCAAAGAGAAGCATAGTAGTGGATTTTGTGACATTTTGGCATTGATAAGATAGTGGCTTTGGTAAGTGAAAATTACTTTTGGCCTCATATATATAAGGATGTAAGGAAGTTTGTGTAGAGTTGTAGCGTATGTCAAGTTGCAAAAGGGAGTAGTTAGAATACTGGATTGTACAAATCTTTGACAATACCGGAGAGACCTTGGGAAGACATAAGCATGGATTTCATAATGGGATTGCTAAAGACATAGAGAGGACATTATTCAATATTTGTAGTGGTAGACAGATTTTCAAAAATGGCACATTTCATACATTGTAAGAAGACAACAGATGCAATTCATGTGGCAAACCTATTTTTCAAAGAGATTATGAGATTGCATAGATTACCTAAGAGCATAATTTTAGACAGAGATATAAGATTTGTTGGATACTTTTGGAAGACACTTTGGAAGAAGATGAAGATAGACTTGAAATTTAGTTTAGCATTTTAGACTAATGGACAGATAGAGGTAGTAAATAGGAGTTTGGGAAACTTTTTGAGATGTTTAGTTGGAGAAAAGGCAAGAATTTGGGATTTGATTCTATCACAAGTAGAGTTTTCATACAATAATTTAGTAAATAGGAGTACCAAAATAACACCATTTGAGATTGTGACAGGAACTAAACCTAGAGGAGTAATAGAGTTGAGAGATATCAGTATAGAAGAGAAGAAGAGTTTAGAAGTAGAAGAATTTGTAGGACACAAGGAGATAGTGCATAATCAGGTTAAGAAGTGTTTGGTGGAGATGAACAACAAGTATAAAGAGCAAGAAGATGAGAAGAGGAGAACTAAATAATTTGCAGTCAGAGATGAAGTGATGGTGTACTTGAGAAAAGAAAAGTTTCTAGTCGAGACATATAACAAGTTGAAGATGAAGAAGTTTGGACCATGTAGGATACTCAAGAAATTTAAATCAAGAAATGCATATGAAGTGGAGTTACCAGAGACATTGGGTATATCACCTATTTTCAACATTGTAGACCTATATTAGTATCATGAAGCAGAGTTCAGTGATAGCATTGAAGATCATTTGAAGAAGTAGTTACCACAACAAGTACTAGAGTAGATTGAAGACATCTTAGATAGAAGAATTGGATACAACACCAGTTGATGACAATACAAATAATATCTTGTGAAGTGGAAAGGCAAACTGAAAAAAGACTCATCTTGGATTTCTCAGGATGAGGTGGACCGTCTTGGTTTTCCTCTAGCCCCAACAAAGTGAGGGACTCACTTTTTCAACAACCTCGGATGTCCGATGCTAGAGAATCCCTAGTTCATGGGCAATCTTGCATCAACCAAAAACATTTGCATTTTAGTTTCTTTTCTTTCATTTTCTAGTTCAGTACAGCCAGTTTAGTTAGTAGTAGTTTCTTTAGTCTGCATTCTGCCATAGTTTCATTTCAGACCTTATGGAGCTAGACTTAGCATCTAGACACCTTCGTGCACATCATATCTAAAATTTAGATCATTTGGATTAGGTACTAGAAAGATATCGCTATTAGAAGATAAACTATTTTCTCAGAGCAAAGCACCCTGATAGTCTTACACAACCAGCTAAAGGAGAAGACTTGCTGAGCATTTCATGACTTGTGAAGCATTTCATGACACATCATTCAAGGAACTTTTGATCATGGATGACCTTCCCTAAGATCTGCATGCTATTTCATTCATTTGCAAAGGAATTCCTTATGATTAGGTCTGATCTATCCATGTACACATGTTACATCTCTTTCATCAGAGTTTGTAATCATCCTTGGCCAATGCAGAGGAATCTTATGTTCTAGAGGTTATATATAAGCATGTAATAGATGCATAGAAAAGAAATGAATCATATAAAGATAGTTTGATAGTTTAAATTTCTTCTGTAAGGTGCTTCAAAGCCATATCTTGCGCATATTCTGTAAGTGAGGGATTAGGCCTATGAGTCCTAATTGTAACCCCACATGTTGCCAGCAATTTTATATTTTGAATCTATGGTATACTGAATGAATGAATCTCCATTTGCATTCTGTAATTGAGTTGTTTCCATTTTGTTTACTCTTGCTGCATGGTCTGGATTGTTCACCTTATGGACCTGCCTAACCCTGACTGCACCATAGGCTCTGCTTCTAGACCAAAATTGCACAATTTTTTGTGTTTTGTAAATGAGTATTTTGTGGAGAATATGGGATGATCCAATATTAATGCAAATTGTACTTCACTTCCATATTGAAATCCCACAACTAAATTTTCATTATTTTTTCTTATTCTGTAGATTTTGAAGATAAATGTGATGAATGTGGGAGTAATTTAAACTTTAGGATATAAATCATTAAAACCTAAAACTCCCATCCTTCACCAAATTCAAGTGTAATTTTCTCAATTTCTTAATATTTTCAACATCAACTCATTCAAATTTGAATGTTGCAAAATCAAAGAGGACATGGTATTAGATTCAGATTCAAATTTAAAAGCTCCACTTGGCCTTTAGGAAATCTTGCAAAATGATGATTCTCCTATTTTAGTGATTTACGAGGATTAAACCTAGGTTAAGATATTTAACACCTAATGGATTTCTACCTATGGAATCAAGAAAATTTAAATCTAATACAATCTAACCATTTTCCCTAAATTTCCTACTGAATTTTACTATGATTCTATAAACTAGGAACTTTGGTTTGTATGCTTGGTTATAGTGCCCTAATATGATTAGATGAAACTTAATCCTGCAAATAGATTTTTAAATCAATGATTCAAATTTCATTTTAGTGCCTTACAAGGATTTTACTTTAATCAATCAAACAATAGATGATTAAAAATAATATTGAAAGGTAAAATCTACCTACTAGTTTTTTAAGCCCAACAAAGACATTGAATTTGTTGAATTTAGAAAGCCCTAGCTTATGACAATGTTTTGAGATGTGTGAATGAGCTTCAACATTTTCGTATTGTGATTTTGATTGCACTAATATGATAAAATATTGTTCCAATTATCTTGAGATTTGTAGTTGGAGAACACTTTATGATTGCACAAGGGTTTGAAGTCACTAGAACTCAAGAAAATTGAAAATAACGTGGAAAAATGATCATTCAAACACAATTTATAGTTCTCAAATTTTCAAGTAAGTGCCACCATTAATGAAGGAGAAAAAGTAGGTGAAGTGCACTAATGCAAGGTAATGTCATATTTTTCAAAATATTATCTTGGGAGGTGGATATTTAAACTTTATCATAAAATGGAAGTAGGACTTGAAAACTCTGCAAGCTTGTAAAACAAAATAATTCTGATCTTTACTTACAAAAAGGAAACTTTCAAAAAAGACAAGGGTATCCAAATGCATAAGACAACCCCTACATGTCCTGAAGCAAGAAAAAATTCCACAACTGAATTTCTTAAGGATTTTTCAGCATTAAAACCATTTAAACAAATTTGCAAGAAAGTTAAAGAGGATAGGACATTCAACATAAAAGAAAAAAAGTGATGCACATATAATAAAAAGTCAAAGTTATACAAACATGTACACAAGAAACTTTAATACTTGGAACAATCAAATAAACATTGCAGAAGAAAACAACTGGACAAGACTATTGACCAAAAGACATGACATCCAATAGTAAGCCAAAACTCTTCTATTTTACAAAAAGGTAATAAACTTAAAATTTTACATAGGAAAATGCACTCAAATCTTTCCATAATAATTTAGACACTTGATGAATTAATCCATAGACATTTGAATGGATTGAAGAACACGCTTCTCTTTAACAAAAGTGAAGGAAGAAATGAACTAGATAAAAAGAGGGTCCATGTTTTGTGAAAAGCCAAATGGAGCATGTGTGTAGGGAAAAGCAATTTCCATAGCTAATTTAAAATATTTTATCCACATCTCATCTTAAGGTAATGATGCCACTACCTTATTCATCTTAAGCTTAGAGGTAGTTCTCCTAATGGTCATCACAAGGTGATCCCATGAGTCTAGAAAACAACAAATAAGTGTCATGCAGTTATCCTCCTCCATTTTCACTCCAATTGTAGCACCCCTCTATTCTCACCTTGGATGTGCAAGTAGTTTGGCTAAGGAACTTGATGATGAGGATGGAACAAGAGCTTCTGTTAATACTTTTGGGAGCATGATGCATATTGTTATTATGCAGAGATTTATTTGGATAAGGTGATGCAGTAGTATGTTGTTAGGACAGGTGGAACGGGTGGCATCATACCATTGGACGTATGGGTGACATACAAGTATGAGATATGATTGCTAGAGTCCCTTCCCTAGTGCTTTGGCTATTATGTACATGTGCTCTAACTTGTATGTTTGAGTGAACAGGTACCAGGCATCGACTCCACCTAAATTGGCAGGTTTGAGCGTGCCTTGCACCTAATGGAAGTACTTGATCGGAGATAGCACTTGGTCCCCCACCCTAACCATCATCCTCAAAGAGGATGAGTACCTAGTTTGATACCTTGTCAAGTACTATCAGTGGCCAGTTAGTGTTGCTTGAAGTTTTGCCTTTTGACCCTGGTTAGTGGTTAGGTAATTGTTTTGGCTTTTGGTTTAATTTGTCTGATAATATGCCTTGGTTATCTTATGCATTAAAATGGATTGATAAATAATATATATAATCCTAGTTGATAATAAAATAAAATTATAGTGTAATATTATAATTAAGAAATAATAATAGAATAGTAAATAAATAGAATATTATAAAGTTGGTTATATAATTAATTATAATATGTGAGTGATTGTGGGTAAATGGTTTTACCCGTTTGTGTAAAATTATTTATTGTGTATATGTTTAAATTATGTTGGTTGCATATATTTTATTTATTTTTAATAAGGGTTAGTAGGTAGTTAGTTGGGGTAGTTGTAAATTTATTTTGTACGGGAGTGGGAAAAATAACTTCCCTCCCTTCATTATTTATTAAATGGGGAGGGGGAATTTTGACCGGGAGAATTTGGGGGCTTTTTCATCTTTTTGGAAATTACTTTATTGGCAACACTGTGCATTATAAATTTCCATGGAGTTTTTTTTTAAGAGGTGGCTGCAATTTTTTAGACCCGAAGAACAGAAGTTAATTGAATGGTAAGTGCACTATATTTTATAGATTTTGTCACCAATTTTTACTTATGTTTTCTATGCAATGAAATTTAAATTATTATCTTTTCATTGTTGTTTATAATTATATTTTGTTAGGGTTTAATATAGTGCTATAAAATAATATTTTATACTATCTTTTAAATTTACATCACTCTATTTTATTTACAAGTGTGGTGCAATATTTTATATTTTATAAAGGTTATTTCCAACACTACATTTTATTTACTATAAAGCTGGTATAAAATATACTATTAGGGTAAAATATACTATTTTATTAGGGTTTATTTGTAGTACTATATTGTCATGTCCCCATATTAAAGCCTTGTTTAAATTAAAGATTTAAACAATATATTTAATTACACATAAATATTAATAATTAAATATTAATAAGTTATATAATATATTATCATATTACATGAATATAAATATCAAATATTATTATTATTATACTTATAAGATATTAATAGATATAAATATTATTATAATATATATTATTAATATGAATGAATTGATTAAATAATATATATATTAGATATTAATATTATGTATGTGACTCTTTGAAGAGTCACCATTCTTCGTAAGAGGCTTAATGGAACATATATAATATAAATAGCAACAACAAGGAAGGAAAGGGGATCAGATTTGGGGATATAAGAAAATAAGGAAGTCTAAAGTAAGCAAACAGAAGTCTTTAAATATGAAAGTCAGAAAGTATGGAATAATAGTAGCTTGCATTTAATTTAAGAGGAAGTATTATAAATATATGGGAAATAAATAAAAAAAAGAATATCGGCATTATAAATAAATATAATTAAATCCGCATTATATTTATCTGCATTATATATATATATATATATTTATGAGTCATAAGTAGGAAAGATATCATAAATACATATAGGGAGGAATTATTCAAGTAAAAATAAATAAATAAATAAATAAATAAATATATATATATATACAATAATATTAATAGCATATATATAATATAGAGATATTATTAATATTATAACAAATACTATAATATATAAATATTAAAGAATAGGCGAAAGAGAATAAAATCCAGTGAGCAGATTCAACAAGACAAGCAGCATAAAGAGGTACGTGCACTTTCCTTTATTAATAGGTTAGGTAATATAAATGTTGTAGATGAATAATATGAATATAAATAAATGAATACTGCTTATATCAGCATAATAATAATTGGAATATATTACCATCATTGATGTATATACATTCATTATGTATAAGTATGCATACAGAATAGGTATAATAATATGAGAATAAATAGGACTATAGAAATAAGGTAAATCTGCTTACATATATGAAAATGGATATAAATATGAATATGAAAGTGAATATAAAAATTATTATGAATATGAAAATGGGATTATGAGATCATGAGCATAAGGACATAAGTATGAAAGGATTTTTAACTGTGTACTTATCAATTAAATCAAGCTTTTAGTGATGAATAAATATATTGGTTAGTGGATTGATTACTTCTTATAGATAAGTCATTGAGAGTTGGGGACATTTAAAATAAATAAATAAATTACATTATGTCTAATTATAAACTTTGTTAGGAATAAGTAGTTACAACATTTCTTATACCATTTAAACAATGTTTTGTTTATTTTGATTTCTCATTAAATGTTCATGAGATTCAGTTAGGAATAAATAGAAAGGTTATATTCTTTACGTAGAATAAATTATTGATAGATGACAATTGAAATGTATTCTTCTAGTTAGAATTTACAATATACCAGTTGCAGAGAAATTAAAACCATGGTAAAAACATACAACAACTCTAGAGACTTAAGTTCCAAATTAAGGCTTAGTTGATGTTTAAATTGAGTAGAGTCATGTATAGGTAAGAATAGTAAGTAGTTAATCTTAATTAGATTTTAATTAATTATGAATTATCTTTTTATATGCTATCTTTGAATAAAGAGAGAAAGAGTTATCATAGAAGGATCTCATGTTTAGAATATAGGATTTTCTTAATTTTCTATTATAATAAAAGTTGGCTCTTTGTGTTAATTAAGAATAGATTATTGTGAAATAATTACATATAGGTAATTGTCTTTTATGTTTACTATCTACTTACACTGTGCATAGAATTATGAAATTGGTCTATTCTAAAATTGAGATTGGATAATAACCAAGTTACAATCTTATATTGATAACTTTGTTATGATAAATTCTCTATAGTAACCAATGTATCTAGACTATTGGATTAAATGTTCATGCTTTTGTTATAGTGGGATGTAAGTTCTGTGTCATTGGGAAGTTGGATTGTAGGGGCTAAGAAGGGTGTAGTTGTGTGTATGGTCCTTGTGATATGTAACCCTAAAATGTTGTCTCCTATTCTGACATGAACTCATTTAATTGTGATAAACATTCAAAGATGATTAATGCCTTGTTTGGTGTATGGATTATGTGGTTATGATGGTTGTGGAAGATGGTCAATGCCTTGCCTAGTGTAGGGTTCACTAGTTGCAAATTAGGGGGAGTGGCTCTCAATGGGGGCCGGAACCCATAGTGGTGTCCAGGACAACCCATTGAAGGGTTTCTTAATCCAGTGATAACATTAATAATGAAATAGGGGAATGGGTAGAATTCACATTAATCAAGATAATGTATGCCTCACTCGTGGCTCAAATGCTCATTTAGGCTTGAGATGAGATGAGAAGGCCTGGAATGGTAAGATCAACTACCTTGTCCCCATGAAAGGTACATTAATTCTGCATGAGTTTGTATGGGGACCGGGGATCAGGAGAGGCTGCCAAGACAACCCAAAGATGGAAGTCGGGGCCTAGTGAAGTCCACCAGGACAACCCATATCAATCCATGTGATGACACTCCTCCCTATTGCAGTCTAGCACTCCCTAGTTGTATTTCCTCCCTCAATTGCGTAAGTGCCTCTGGAAGTGTAGTTAAGTATGTCAGTGATGTTTATTGTGGACAATTTGATAATTGGTGTCATGTATAACCCTACTGCTTGTGTTAGTCTATTGTTCTCCTTACTATCTATGAGTGTGGGATCTTGTGTTATCTCCTAGCTCGGGGGGTGGACCTTAGGGTTCCACATGGTCAGGTGGAAGAGCTTTTATTTCCATTGGTTTTTTTCCCTTGCTGATGTTTGTGGGTGAGGAGGATGTATCTTGTGCATTAGATATTAGATCTTGTACCAGTTTCAGGAAGATGATTATGCATACTCATGGTCTAGCCTTGTGTGACAGTCGATTCATAATGTATGTATTCAGAAAGGTGATAATGTAATCAATGTAATGAATTACTCATGTGTATAGGAATTTGTACATTCACATGTAATCCTGATCATGTCAATTATTCATCTGATGTTATGATATGGAGATGTATATGTTTATTCATTTAATGCTATAGATTTAGAATGATCTACTAATGTTAGTTAATAATGTATGTTGAATTATGTTAATTGATTTGGCAAGTAATGCAACCATGAAATCTTAGAGGACAAGTCGTTAGTTCAAATGATGTGTATAGATGTGTTAACATTACTTGGTTATCTTATTCATATAAAAAAAAAAATTATCCTCCTTTGCATAGCATAGATATGTTGTTCTCTAAGGTGTTCATGGCGGGGCATTACACCAAAAAACTATACTTGGCTCACAATCATATTGAATATTTTTGGTGTAGAGCACCATTGATAATGTTCTTGTTTTTGATGTATTGTCTAGTTCAATAAGGTCCTAGGGTCATATCATGACTAGAATAGGATGCATTTTTGTCACCAAAACAATGTAATAAGGTCATATAATGACTAAGGCATAAGTGTTGAGTTTTGTTTAGTTACATAATGTGAAGCAAATGTAGGTCCAACGTGGCAGGTGGTTTGAAAAATAAATGTATGAAGTTGATTTTCAGTTGGAGACCTATCCCAACTGATTGCAACTAATCTAAAGATGCTTAAAATCCCTCACAAACATCGAATGGATGATGATGATGAAGTTTTTGGTGGAAAATATACTGAAACTCTGTTATTTTTATTATTTTTTTATTTTCATACAAATTGTAGACCGTACTTCTCTCCTGTATAGAACTGTCATGAACGGTTAGTGCCTTTGGTCGATAGAGTGAAGTGTTTATTGTTCATTGCTTATGGTTTGAGGTCTTATCATTTGAGTTTAAGAGAGATTTTTTTTTTTGTAAAACTGACTTAAACCCTGAACTAGGGTTTTGCAACCAAAACGATGGCAAACTGAGCCATTCCACTAACTCTATCAAACCAAAATTGGTGGAATGGATCTAACAACAATAGAATCTTTTGTCTTAATCATCCTCTTGTCTAGAAGTGTGAGTTTTATGGCAGTTTGGTATGGAGAAGCCTAATAAATCCATGTATTAGGCTTAGCAACTGGAACAGTAGTCATAAATTTTGTTTGTTTGGCCATAGGAACCCTAAACTCACAAAATACCCTATTTTATCATTAATCCTACTTGTCCAAGTGCTTGGAATAGTTCTGTAAGTCCATTAGAGGGTAGTCCATGTGTAAAAGAGGGCTGATTGAGCCCCTGCATAGCGACAACAATCAAATTTTGAGACACATGTTCCAAAGAAAGCCATAGTCATTTTAGGATATTTGGTGTATCTCTCAAAAGGGTGCTTAGAATTGATTTTGATTCTGGGGAACAGTGCCACTGTTGAAAGTTATTTTCTACAGTCTATAAAAAGAGTGCTATAAGGAGTTTGGAAGGTTTGTGAAGGAACTAGTATCCCCTTACACCCAAGACCCTAACAAGTGTCATAGGAAGGTTTGTTTGGACGCCCTAAGATGGTTTATGTGACTACCCTCAAGTTCTTGAGTCCTTTGATGATTTTTCCCATAGTGGGTTCCTTGGCCTAGGTCTTTAGAGTCTAGAGAGATAAGGTAATGGAAGGGTATAATTTCCCTACATGTCAAGTAACCTAAGAAACCAATTGTTTAAGTCATTTATTACTTGCCACCTCTACATCAATTTTCATGTTCCTTGGAATTGAACCACCATTCTCTATCCTAAGGGTATATAATTTTTTTCTTAAGAAAAGTTTATTTACTGAGGATGTAACCTAATGAAGTTATTCCAACTTCTTCCAAAGGGATTCTATGGTGGATTCTTCATGTACATTTAACAACACTCAATCCTATAAATAGAGTGAAATGATACCCTTCATTTTCTATCCAATATGTCCCATCCTTCTTGTTTCACTGTAATGAGTTTGGATCCAGACGTATAACAACACAAATATCTCTATCTATGACCATATCCTCCATCTTGAGATTTCATAGTGGAAAGTTATTGTGTGTGAATTTCTCCATCTCTAATCTTGGTGTGCTTTCCATTTTCTTTTTACAACAAGTTTTCCTTTTGAACAAAGTCTCACTCAATGTAACACTAGTAGAAAAAGCCCTATCCCCAACACAAAGAATCTAAGTTGATCAAGCTCTGGTATCAAATCAAAGGAACTAATTATGTGGAATATGCTTCCCACACTATAATTTTTGGAAGGTATGTACAAAAATAATTAAACTTGTAGCTACATCTAAAAGAATACAAAAAATATTATACCATAACAAGATGATTTATAATGGGTAAACCCTTTTGAGAGTAAAAATTAACACTCCAAAATATGAACCAATTATATTATCAACAATAATGGTTACAACACAATATTTAATTGCATGCCCTTATACATGTAGAGCAATTTTGGCAACATAAAATGCCTACAAATTAATCAGACAACACATACTTGGCTCTGATCCAAGAACCTAATATAAAGAAAAACCAATAGAAGAAATTATAAGTAGTAAACCACAAATAGTGGATCAAAACCATGGCCTAAATATGGCATCCAAATGTAGGCATGAATTCCATGTTTCCCTCTACAATGAGATAACATGCTAGTAATACTAGATGCCCTTAGATTATCATAATACTCAATAACTCTATAATAATCTACACACCAAATTGAGCACTCCATTTTGGCTATATTATCTTCCTCAAAACATGATCTATGCTACATAATAATATCTGTCATAGAGTTGTTTAAGATTCCTAGTAAACAAAGTAACTCCCCCACCATCATACTCTTTTACATCTTAACATCTCTTACACCACTATATTTTTCAACGATGCTCTTACACATCCTTCATGAAAAGATGTTCTCTTGCACACCACAATTCACATCATAATAATGCATACACATGGCATATTGTCCAAGTCACAAGTGGAATCCCCTCTTCCATGTGGGCTCACAAATAATAAATAAAAATAATACTAAATAATTAATTCCAAACATTAGAATTGTATAGTGTACAACAAACCTATCCTAATAAATAAGGTATCTTGTTTGGTTAGCTAATAGGAGTGACAAAATTAATGTGCCTTCTCTATTATAATACGGTGACATGAGGGATTCAATCAAGCCCTATTCTAGCATGCATCACCATAGGTGTGCTAACTAGGTTTAATTAATTGTGGCTTGATTAGAGATATGTTTGATCAAACTTATGTAATTTCAAACATGTTTCACTTTGGACTTTTTCATTTTTACCCAAAAGTGGGACTCACGTGTATTTTTTCACCTTGTGGCCCCCTTTATGTTATCTTTGATACATGCCTCCACTACTCAAATGACCATTAATTACAAGCTTCCACCAAATATTTGTTATGGACAACTAAGATTTGTTGTCCACTAGATTCCATGGAAAGCTTACCCCAATATAAAATAGATGGTGCATGCATTTAGTTAAGGCCATCATGGTTAGACTAATTATTTGCAGCTAATTTCTGAACCACTTGCATGTGTCTCCCCTTATCTACTCATTCGATATTATTGAATATCATCAGGTAGATGATGTGGCTCCTCTAGCATCTATCATTTCTCTTCTCTCATTCTTCACTCTTTGTAAATGTTTTGAAGTTCCCTTGGCTTCATTTGCGAAAGGACCTCTCATGGTTGTATCAATATGGGCTGAACCCTCACATATATATCTTTTATATTTTTGATATAAGAACATTCTTTGGTTTTTGTACTAGAAATTTGACCGTCCATTGATCTTTTAGCTTGTAATGAACCAAAGTGTATTTTAGTCCTTTTATTATTTATGACTCATCTTAAAGATTGACCTTAATTTAATATTATAAATACCTATATGTCTAATTTCTTATGCCCCTCAAAATAAAGTGAATTATTTCTATAGATTTGGATCTCCACTAACCATATATGTTAGTTAATGTCATTATCTATATATGCAGGTTTGAGTAACATAAGTTGAGGTAGCCCCACCACTACTGTATTCTTATTCATAAAGGAGAGTTGGTTTTGTGGTAAACTAAAAGTTAATCGGTTGGCCTTCTTTGACATTCATTTTCCCACCCTTTTTTATTTCTATAACATTATCCTCCTTCTATCCATTTTTCTTTTACTAGTTAGCTTAGGGTAGGCTAGTCTTCAGAATAGTCTTTATTCTACATTGTTCCAAATTGATATATCATATTTTTTGAATTATTTTTTGTATATTAGTTGTATAATAGAAGAGGAAGTCAACATTATTTAGAGGTTCTGATATATATTGCTTGAAAAACTACTTATGTGTAAGTTCTTAATTTCTTAAAGCTTCTTAGGCACCAACAAGATCTATGGGTTCCATCCATATTTGTGCTAGATCTAGGACGTGGTGGTTGTTCCTTAAGTTTCACATACCCAAGAGAGTTGGTTCCCATGCCCATCTTTGAAAATGAGGATTCTTGTATATTTTCTCTTTGTGAAAGCTTAAATTCCACCAACATATTGTTGGAGTTGAGGAACTTTTGTATAGAACACTTGCACTAGAATAGGGAAGAATGACAAACAATCACATGCCCTACAAATTATAAGAAACAAAAAAATATTGCAAAGCAAATAATAGGCACAAAATTGGAATGAGTTGAACTGATCAATATTATGATCAAAGTTTGTATATGTAGGTGAGAAGTGGTTGAGTCACATTAGAAGTTGACTCATAGAAATAAATAGTGGTGGTGAGTTTGTTCCTCCAAAATGGCAAGATGTCATTCCACATACTTTGGAAGAGTTTGACCAACTCTCAAGGTCACCACATAGCCACCTAAGATGGCTTAATGCCAAGTGTAATTATCCATGTGCATTATTCATGAGATAAAATATACACTAACATCCCCCCTTAAGCATACCATAAGTGGGCACAAAGTAAAAATTAGGTCTTGGAAACTAGGCTTGATAAGGTACCCATGTATAATGTAATCTGTCAAAAAGTGGAGAAAAGAAGAAACCCCTATGGGAAAAATTTCCCTCCAAAAGAGAGAAAAATTTGACAGTGTAATAGACACGACATGAAAATTTGAAGATGTTAGTCCTAAAATCCCTGCAAGATAGGGCCTATATGTGCCTCCATAAAGAAGATAAAGAAAGTCAACTAGAATGTCACATGATGAACATTGTAGTAGGTCCCATTGTAACAAATGATGCCTCTTCCTCTAAGACAATAGAAACCCTAAGGTATCAAACTATTGAATTCCCACTCAAGTGGAATGTATGAAGAAATCAAGATGTATGGTTCTAGATGTTGCTTATGTTTCCCAATGTTGATTCTAAAATGTGTCAACCAAATCAAGTCTTACTGAAACATGTGACCTCTCAAAGTCATGTGAAAATTGATGAAGAGAAAAGATCCAAAGAAGTGATGTGTGGAATGTCAATGTATGCCATGTAGATACAATCTAAATCCCAAATAAAGTTCTACTGCAAAGAATCTCTAGAAGCCAACTTTGAAGCATCTCTAAACTTTGTAGTAGAAAAAGAACTGCCATTAAAGAGAAGACATATGTTCTCAATACTGTCATCAAGATAGATTGTGAGAGATTCTACAAATAAATGATGGATGTCTGATAAGATGATATATTGCTAATCAAGAGGACAAATGTGAACCTACTGGAGAGAATTTGAAGTAGCATGCAGAGAAGTCAAGATCTTTGTTGAAGTGGCAAGTGTAGGTTGTAGAATAGCTGCCAATGCTAGAGGCGTATCTAAAGAGAAGTAAGAGGATGTCTCTGTGTCATCAACACATCCAGGACTTTCCCAATAAGCAAGTTCCTCTTTAGTATAATTTTCATACAAAGGATTGTCAACATCATCAAGGGGAAAAAGTATTCCATAATGAGATCATATGATCCAAATGGAGGTTCATTGGAATCTCCATACATTTCCCATAGTGTGGTCTAAAGAGTGTGAGGACACTCAATGTGTGGTAGAGCCCACGATGTGTGGCACCTAACACTTAAACCAATTAATCATAAGACATGACAATTTTTAATTCCATATGCATTTTTTTCCCAACATGTACTTGGTTCAGGAATAAGCCCATACAAATGTGGCAATACATGGATCTGTCAGCAATGCTTTAGGATGCCATCATACTAGGACTTGTAGTTTCCTTTTTTATAAAGTAATGACAGATGGATGATCTTTGTTATCCCCATTTTTAGTGACTTAGATAGATTATACCCTTGGCTAATTTGGAAAAGTAGAAAAATGTTGAAGAAAATGTGGAAGTGCTCTAGACACAATTGAACATAAGTATACTAGACATGACACAATACACCCCCCATAATTCAACATTTTTATCCCCCCTAGATTTTTTGCACTTTATAACTTAGTAGATAGGCATGTCCAATTTGGAATAAAAATTGACACTTTATAAAAATAGCATGAAATCATATCCTATGGATCAGGCTAAAAAAAATAAGCACTTTAAAAAACAACACTTGGATACAAAATTTATCTATCAAAAGTTACTATAATTTTTTATTTTGCCTCTTGCCTTTTTTTCACACTAAAAAAAATTTCCTATTAAATTGGGAAGAAATTTTTTTCTTTCCTCAATGACAACTTAAAAATAGAGGAAAAAAGAAGAATGAGTTAAGCCCCCTCTAGTTGGGTGCAATCACCCCATATGACCAAGTGGCTAGGAGTTTTAGTGGCTGTAATTACCTTAACAAACAAGCACCCTTCACAGGTCAAAATGCCTTGTATAAATAAATGCCTTAAATGTCATTCTACCAAATAAAAAAATGCCTTTTTTCAATAAACAATAAATGCCTTTTTATAGGATGAAAATGCAAAAAATGCTTCTTTAAACAAGGCAGAACATGAGTAGATTTTGTAGGATTCAAATGACAAACTTAGATGTCTTTTCACGCATCTTTATGTAGGATTGAAATAACTTATTCCAAAGGCCATGACCCTCCCAACTTTCCATGCGAGACTTTAAACATGCTATGTAGGCACATGGTGGTTTCCACTCCTTTGTTGGCTGGATTGATGGTGGGTATGGTGCTCAAACTCTGCACATGAGCCTACACACAATTCTACTATGATGCAAACAAAAAAACATTTCAATTTAACTATGCAATTATAAAATCATCATCTTCAACCAAACTGCTCTTATACCATGTTGGAGTTGAGGACTTTTTGGACAAAACACTAGCATGATAATGGGGAATGAATGACAAGAAATTGCATGCCATTCAAGTTACAAGAAATAAAAAATAGTGCAAAGAAAATAATAGGCACGAAATTGGAATGAGCCAAATTGATCAATATTATGAACAAAGTTTGTACATATAGGTGAGAAGTGGTTGAGTCACATTAGAAGTCAACTCATAGACATAAATAGTGGTGGCAATTTTTTCCCTCCAAAATAGCAAGAGGTTGTACCACATACAGGTTGGAAGAGTTTTACCAACTCTCCAAGTTGCTGCATAGCCACCTAAGATGGCTTAATGCCAAGTGTAATTATCCATGTGCATAATGCATGAGATAATATATACACTAACAAATATGTGTTTCAAAATCCACTAGAAAAGGTTCCATTTTATAAAGTTCATCCATGGGTGTAGCTTATGGTCTTGTCAATATGTAATTGAAGATGCTTATTATTTTCCCTAAAGTTGGTTGAATATGTGAAGACCACATCATGCAATTAAAATAAACATAGCCCAGTATTGTTGATACATGTGTTTTAGATTATAAGTTAATTGACCACTAGTCATTTTATAATTGTTTGTGATTTACTTGATTGAGAATCATCTTCTATTTAACCATCAATTTTCTTTTTATATGGACAAGTACTAATTAAATTCTAAAATTTAGGTTTTTAAGTATATAATTAGAAGTTAGTAACATAAAAATAATTATGTGCCTTGATTTCTTCCAACCAATTCAGCTCAAGGGAGTCAAGTTGTAAATTACAATTATTTTTTGCTATATCTTGTTGGGTACTACTTTGAGCCTAGGAATTGAGTGTTGAGTGGCAAGAAAAATTTTGGTTCATACATGGAGTCCTATGATGACTTACATGTCTTGCAGGTCATTTGGTTATTGAAAAACTTATTTTGTAGTTCATTTTCTCAAGTCATTACTTGGAAGTCATAATGTAATCTTATTTTGATAAGTAGGCATATGTATAATTATTGTATTGATTACAAATTGCACTTAAAATGTATAAATGTTGTAAAACTAATTATTTCTTTCAATGTTGAGTAGACTTTGTTTAAAGGATTAAACTTATTATTACTTTCAATAATAAATCTAAATCAGTTCTCTATTATAAAATTTTAATGTGTTCTCTATTATTCAATCTACATTGTTAGTAAGGAATTAGTTTCAATTTATGTTATTTAATGTTTAAATCTAGATATTGCCACTATAATTTATTATTTCATAGTTATGTACTTTACAAGTAGGAGGTGTTTTCACAATGTGTCAAATTACGATGTTTTATTATGATTCAACTATGTAGTTTTTGAGTCAAACTCATAGAGCCATATTCCATGAGTAGTAGTTCACATGAACCTCTCTCATGATCATGAATGGTCCACTTAGTACTCCTTCCATCTAGGTGATGCTGACAAGAGTGAAGATTTGGGACTTTTTGAGAGGTCACCCATCCTAGTACTAATCCAACACAATCATGGTTAACCATGGAGTTTCCCTCAAGATTGAACCCACATAGAAAATGGGGTAGAAAGCTTAGTGGTTTTGAACTTGGGGAAAATTCCATGGTTAAAAATCATGTTCACTCAAAGTAGTACTTAAATGGGGGACATCCTTAGTAGTCTCAATGCTTCACTCCTATGAGAATCATCTAGATGCAATGAATGTTAAGTGGACTATGTTGAACACCCAAAATATTGAGAGGGGGGGATGAATTCGTATTCTCTTAAACCATTTACACTTTAAACATTCAGTCCATTTAGCATATATGAATGTAGTAAAGGAAATTAATCATATAACATACAACCACAACTCATAACACATGAACACCAGGATTTTTATGTGGAAAACCCAAAAAGGGAAAAACCATGGTGAGGATTAGCTCACAATATATATTAATAACAAAACTAGTTAACATTGATACAAATGGGGAACTCATTGTCCAAGAATGTTCATTGCATGTGGCTCACTTCCAAAGGACTCACAGTCCTGAAAGAAAGAGATAGAAGAAGTGGCTCACTGCCAGAATTTAAACTGTTATAATTGCATCTAACAAATGCATAGAGAACAGTTCCAATGAAGCTTAAGTTACAAAACAACACTCATCATACTATTATGAAATACCACATTTCTCTACTCTACATTTGCTCATCATAATCTTATCACACTGCTTTGCATTCATTCACTTTGCATTCATAGGCTCTATCAAAATCACATCCATCAATCCAAGCATCAAAACAATCCTTCATATATATCTACTTATTTCACAACATCAATTAGGTCAGCCTAATTGGATGTAATGTGCAAGGCATGCCATATAGAACTTGTCAACCCCAAACCATCACACACACACACACACTTTGTGCCAAGATTCAAACTTTGATATAGGTCAGCATGGACCTAAAATAGCTCCCACTTAATGCCGCAAAGCATATTTACCCCCCACACAACATCAACACCTTTAGGTTGGCTTCACTAGCAAGATAACAATAATATGAACTATTTGTTATTCCACAAATCAATATGCAAATCTCCAAATTGCTTGAAACTTGGAATATACATGCTATAGACATTCATAATCTTATCCTCAAGTTCACACATCAAACCCTTTACTTTAGTAAAATGTGGAGTATCTCAATGCGTCACTGGCACTGTTAAAACATTATCAACACATAGTTTGATAATCTATCACCTTTAACTTTCATTCTAGAAGACTTCAGGATCTAAAACTTTGAATTTGGACTCTCTGGATATTCACTAGAAACAAATTGCAACTCCAAGGAAAAATATTTCATGCTGAAGAAATGCGGATCCATTTACTTAAATGATTTGTACCAAAAACAACTATACTCTATTAGGATAGACTTCTGTTGTTCACATCTTTCACACCGGAGATCATTAGTAAGAAAAATTATGGATTTAGATCTATCTAATTACCAATAACCACATACCAAAATAGCGAAGCAAGATCTTCAATAGTGGACTAATGCAGACCAAAATATCATAACTCTGTAGCTTAGTTTTACCCAATTAACACTCAGCCAAATTTCATAACTTATTTCCTTACAGGATCAAATATTCTTGCATAGTATCTTTCTAGGAAGGATAAAATCATCTTGTAAGGAAGAGGATCAAACCCTCTTGCAAAATTAGCAATCAAATTGTTTTGCACAACTATCTCCTTATGCAAGTGGTTATCACTTTTTGAATCACTATATCTTTACTCTTTGAAGTCAACACTATCAACACTACAAGCTTAGTTGCCATTAATGACAACTTGCTTAACATCATGATTATATTGTCAACAATCTCCCCCTTTGGTATTGACAGAAACATAGCCAACACTCTCCCCATTTGACATCAATGGCAAAGGCACTTTTTACAAATCAAAAACTTCTTTAACTTTTCTTCACATTGCAGTCCCCCTTACTATCTTATTCCTATACCAAAATATCAAAATTATTTCTTTCTACACTTCTGCATATGTACAAGAGATCAGAAAATAAGAAAGTTACTGATTTATAGTAAAGAGATCTTTGTAGATATTCTTCAACTGTAGAAATCTATAGTTCCTTAAGAACATTTGCGGTTATTTTCAATGTGTCATTTTTCAGCCTTTCTATTTGACTTTAAGGTATTTAGTCTTCCTTTTGTCCTGAATTCTTCAGCTAACCTCTGTATAGATTTAATCTTTTCTTGTTCAAAAATTGAAGGACAATCTTTCTCAAGTGCCTTATTCTTCATTTCAATATCCTTGTTCATGGCATCATCTCTTCTTTTTGTCATTACATCAACAAGACTATTAGGTAGTTTGTCAATTATTTATATTAATGCAACATTAAATGTGTACATGCACTTGGTAATAGTTGTCTTAATGATTGATTGATCTTATACTGACCTTTTGTCATATAACTCAGTTACCTGCTTCAGATTGTCATATTTTGTTATAGCATTGACTGTAGCTTCTAGTTGCAGAGGGGGAAGACAAGATTTATCTAATTTCTTTTTCTTTCCCTTTCCCTTATCTATATCTTCACTATGCTTTCTCTTCTTTTATTTTCTTTGATAAGTTTGGCCCTTGTCATCTTTTTTCTTGAAAATAAAGACTTCCCTTTCTTTCTCAATATCTTCTTCTTTTGTAGCAATGTCATTTTTTGTCCTTTTAACTTGTGTCTCTTCTCCGGAGGCAAGAGATGAGCTCTTTTCTTCTAGATCAATTTAGGACCTTCTTCCTCTTCTTCCTCAATGACATCATGCATCACATAATCCTTTTTAACTACTTTTCCCTTTACTCTTTTCTTCTTTGCATGTTCAGAAACACTAACTACTTCATTCTTCTCAAGATTGGCTGCAGGCATGGCTCCAGTGGCATTATGAACTGCAATAGATGGGTTAAAAGTCCTTGTTGACCTTCTAAAACCCAATGATTCCATTTTAGGTTCATATGTACCCTTGGATTTCTCAATAGGGTCCTTTTGTGCAATCATATCTTCAACTTTAGACTTCATTTCTTCAACATTCTTCTTAATCTCTTTCTCTTTGTGCTTAAGATACACCTCAGTAGATTTTCCTTCATTTATAAGTTCCAAGTCTTTCTTCAGAGGTATCTTTAGTCTTGCTCAACATTAGGTTTGCAAGACCTTCAATGATATCTTTAAACACTTCATATCCCATTTCTGGAATCCAAACTATCCTAGGTTCCACTACCTCCATGTAGCATCCATCTTTAGTAACCATGAAGAGGATATCATCTTTGTATTTCTCCAGTACTTTCTTAGGGATCCTTTCCCTAGGATGCATCTTCTCTTGAAATAGTTTAAAATAACCCCAGAGTGCAACATTTTGAGCTTGAATATTTCCAATTATTTTCAAATGGTCTCTGAACTGGGTTACAACCAGAATGTGTCCTAACCACACAATGTTTTGTGCACTCGAAATCTCCTTTAGGAAATAGAATAGTAAACAAATAACTAAGGTACCAAATTCAAATCTTTTGTCTTCTGCAAGTTTTCAAGTAATTGTTGTTTTAGCAACTCACACAGATTATAATCCATACCCTTTTTGGCTATCTCATATGCAGTGTATATTGCAGTTCCTTAGATATAATTTTCCCTATTTATGAACTAGATCTTATATCCTATCATCATAGATGCATATTTTACTATTAGATCTTCAATATCATTCACAGTCATGGCCCTCTTATCAAATTTAGCTTCTATGAGTTTCATCACAACATCATTTTTAATAGATTTAAGTGGTAGAACACCTCTGATGGAGCACAGCCCTATTACAGCCCTAATGGATTCCTTTTTTATCATGTGTGGGAGGTCTAGCCACATGAAGCTATCATGAATGTGGCTCAATACATACCTTACCCATGCATCTTCATAATACAAAATGGGAAAATCATTCCAAACATCCAACTTTTTCTCAGTTAGGGCATTGTATTCATGCTTCAAATTAAAGTTGCCATCTATTAATTCTTTAACCCAAATCTCTCCTAGTTTTGGATGGTTATATTCTTCCATCTTTGCATGTATATACATTCTTACATCCTATGTGTGTAAGATAAAGTGTGGTGTATCTGAGAAAGCACCATCGAAATCCCTTTCCATAGATTTGAAGGGGTGTTTCTTGAATTTAGGTTGTGGGAGCTCAATTACCTCTATTACTTATGGTGTGGCCATTGCAAGTGAATTAAAAAAGCTTCAATGCAAAGTTCATAATGAAATAAGTCAACCTAAAAATTACCTTTTCTTCACTTTTCGCACAAGGGTTTGAAGGCACTGAATCTTGGGACACTTTGATCTCCTTTTCGCTACACTAGTCATCTCTTCCTCACTTGAAAATTTGATTGCAATATGAATTTTGATCCAGTATAATTGCTTATAACCCATTTTCCTTAACCTAATTCACCATAAATGCCTTATCTGATAAAGCTATCAAACATTTCTCTATATACACAATCGTCTTCAAATGCTCCATAAACTTCTACATTAGGAGATTTTCTACTGCAGTCTTCACCAAATGACTAATCATGTTGTTATTCATCTTATATCTTCGTGCTAAGGCATCAACACCATTCCTTGGGAAAGGGAGAAAAGATTTCTATTAAAGTTGCCCCTGAGCCAAAGCTCTTATCTTAGTTTCTAGAGGAAACATCTGTACTGGATGCTGCTACAGGCTCATCTTTAACCTTTGATATATCCTTCTTTATCCAAATCTTATCCATTTCCTTCTTGGTCTTTATTGGATCAACATTTTGTAGTGGTTCATTCTTCTCTACTTGACTATATCCTTCTTCATGTTTTCGCTTCTACAAAACTTAGACATGTGTCCAAGTCTATTGCAGTTGTAGCACACATCATTCCTCTAACTAGTATTCCTTCCATTCATTCTAGATATGCATTGATTAGCTTTATGCCTAAATCTATTGCATGTATAATAGTAGCCATTGAAAGATTGAACCATTCTATTATTATATCCATTTCTCATTTGACTTCTGCACTCACTAGCTTTATGACCAACATTCTTGCATGTAAAACATTGACCAGAGAAAGATGGTATATTTTGATTTATTTTTCTTCTAAATACTAATGCCTTGTGTCCATACTTACTGCAAGAATGATAAAAACTGATAAAACATGGGTACCTTTGAGCATTTGGTTGTTTGACCAGTGGTTTTCTAACTTTATTCCTTTGATTCTAGAATTGCTTGACATTGTTCTTCTTGTTTTCAACATTTGATGTCTTACCTGATTTTGAGCTTTCATCTTTTTCAAAACCTAAACCCTGTTTATCATTTGGACCTTTCTGATTTGCAATCATTTCATCAAGCTTTGTAGAGCTCATCTTGAATTTGTCTTCATGAATCCTTGCCTTCTTCAGATTTGATTTCAAAGTTACAACTTCTTGTTCAAGTCTTGAACATCCTTCTACTTTGCCTTTCATCATCATATTAGACATTTATCAATTCTTATCTTCTCCTCAACTTTCACTTTCATACAACTAATAGATTCATTGGCATGCTTCAATTGTTCACTGACTTCCTTATTCCTTTCTTAAAATATTTTGACTTGCTCTCTCAATTTTCTAATGCATTCATTTGCTTCTCTGACATTTTCCTTCAGGTCTTTGATTTCACCTTCACTCCTTTCAAGATCTTCAAGGGTAGCATCAAATTCTCCAGCTTTGTCAAGTATGCAGTCTTCTCCAATGTATTTAGCAGTAGGAATCTATTCTAGGGGAATGGATAATCTTCTAGTACTCATGTGTTAAATTTCCAAGATCTTCCTTGAGCAGTTAGGATTCTTCCAAAGGACTTGGCTCTTATACCAATTATTGAACACCCATAATTCTGAGACGGGGGTGAAACAATATTCTCATAAACCATTTACATTTTAAACATTCAATCCATTTACCATATATAAATGCAATAAAGGAAATCAAGAATAAAACATACAATCACAACTCATAACACATGAACACCAAGATTTTTATGTGGAAAACAAAAAAACCATGGTGACAATTAGCTCACAATATATATTAATAAGGTAACTAGATAAGGTTGATACACATGGTGGACTCACTATCTAATAATGATCACTGCATGTGTCTCATTGCCAAAGGACTCACTATTCTAAAAGAAAGAGATAGAAGAAGTGGCTCACTACCATAATTTGAACTATTTTAATTGCGTCTAACAAATACATAGAGTATAGTTCTGATGAAGCTCAAGTTACAAAATAATACTCAGCATACTATTATGAAATACCACACTGGTCTACTCTGTATTTTCTCATCACAATCTTGTCACACTGCTCTGCATTCAATTACTTCACATTCATAGGTTCTATCAAAATCATATTAGTCAATCGAAGCATCAAAACAATTCCTCATATATATCTACTTCTATCACCACATCAATTAGGTCAGCCTAATTGGATGTAACGTGCAAATTATGCCTTATAGAACTTGTCAACCCCAAGCCTTCACATGTACACGCTTCGTGCCAAGATTAAAACATTGAGATAGGTTGGCATGGACCTAAAATAGCTCCCACTTAACTCCACAAAGCATATTTACCCTCTGCACAACATCAACACCTTCAGGTCGACTCCACTAGCAAGATAACAAGAATATAAACTATCTGTTATTTCACAAATTGGTATGTGGACCTCCAAATTGCTTGAAACTGGGAATATACATTCTACAGACATTCATAATCATATCCTCAAGACTGCACAATAAACCCTTTACTTGCGGCAAAATGCAGAGTGTCTCAATGTGTCACTGGCACTGTCAAAACACTATCAATATAGAGTGCGATAATCTGTCAGCTTTAACTTTCATTCTGGAGAACTTCACGATCTAAAACTTTGGATTTGGACTCTTTGAATATTCACTAGAAACATGTTACAACTGCAAGGAAAAATATTTCATGTTGGAGAAATGCGGATCCATTTACTTACATGCCTTCTACTAGAAACAATTGTACTCTGTTAGGATGGACTTTTGTTGTTCACATCTTTCACACTAGAGATCATTCGTAAGCAAAATTCTAGATTTAGATGTATCCAATGACCAATATCTACATACCAAAACTATGGAGCAAGAGCTTCAATAGAGGACCAATGCATGACCAAAATACTGGGACTCTGTAGCTTAGTTTTACTCGACTGACACTTAGCCAAATTTCATAACATATTTCCTTACCAGATCAACTCTTCTTGCACAGTATCTTTCTATGGAGGATAAAATCATCTTGTAAGGAAGAGGATCAAAGCCTCTTGTAAAATTACCAATCAAATTGTTCTGCACAACTGTCTCCTTATGCTTGGTTATCACTTTTCGATTGACTGTATCTTTACACTATGAAGCCAATACTGAAAATACTACAATCTTAGTTGTCATCAACCTTTGTTGTCATCAATGACAACACTGCTTAACATCATGCTTATATTGTCAACAGACTATTCATGCTCATGAGAAATGGGTTCATGTGAATCACTACTCATGAAAAATGGATCACTAAGTTTGACTCAAAATGACACCATTCAATCTTGATAAAATATCATCGTTCTATAATTCCATAAATATACAAGATACTATTGGACTATATGATGGTTAAAATTATATATTTTGAGCAGGAAAGATTTAAATCTACAAACTTTATATATTATTGCATTAAGGAATGAAAAGAAATAAGTTATTAAGTACTTTACAAAGTTAAATTGGAGAAACAATTACAAAATTAACATCTAGATATGCAAAAACATACTTGATTAATTTGATATTACTTCAGGAGTTTATGAAGAACAAATTGGTAACATTAATAGATTTTTTCTTGAATACGAATTAGTTAGTTGGGGCAATTCCTTTCAAACAATTCAACTAAGAATGATCAAGTAACTAGTTCTTTTGAAACTAATGCATTACATGTTATGGTAAACAAATTAATTAGTTAGTAATAAGGTCATTGTACAAAAGGGATGGTAAATGGTTCATCACATAGATTGATTGGAAGTATATTTAATAGCACTACAAAAGCTTAAACCTGCTTAAGTTGAGTGCACAAAATGTACTAGTTGAACTATTTAACTTACAATTGTAATATGTTGAATGTACAAACATTCAATTGTGAACCTTCACCCTAAAACAAATAACTTCAAATATTTGTCATACTTTAATGGTTATTTACAAAAAAGTTGTTCTAATTTTTAAATAAATGACAAATTATGAGTTCCCATTATATTATTCTAAAGTAATCTATATATTTATAATTAGATGTATTTAATTAACTTAAATTAATATAGAAGTATTTTTACCAATAAAATAATATTTACTTCCTTAATTATCATTGGGTATTGTGATGACAAGATAGATAAATAAGAATTGGAAGTCAAATATTTTCAGTAGAACATGTACCTCCATTTGTCTTCCTCTTATTACAAATTGTTCACTTGAACATTAAAATATCCAATTTATGAAAGTCTAAAAAAGAAAAAATCAATGTAGACATAACTGCAACCATTCCAGAAGAAGTGACTCACCCGCTACAAACTTTCAAAAGCATTAACCTATTTTGTTGGATTGAGAATTCAAAAATAGTTTCATGCTAAATTTAAAAGATAAGATTTGGAAATTTAAATATCTTTAAAGAAAAAATAAATGTAGACGTAACTACAACCATTCCAAGATTGATTTTCGCACTGAAACAAAGAAAAATATGTGAAGAGCATTCATTCCCTTGGAAATTAAATTAATAGTATCTCAAAGATTTTGACTGAACTTTAATAGAAATACTTACCCCCTATGAAACTTCTAACTTTGACCATTCAATTATTGAAAGAGAAGGGATAAGCATTTGGTTGTGATTTCCATTTGTAGATTCAAATCAGGGAAATAATTCAAGTCAGCTGTCAATGGTTAAACTTTTTGTAAGGCTTTGAAGTAAAGAACATGGCATGTTAAATAGGGTTTTGTTGCATTGGGAATTTTGAAGTAGTTTCATAGTGGGTTTAAAAGATTAAAATTGGGAATTTGAATATCTACTTTATCAAAATTTAGGTTAGGTTGAAAAGAAGAAAATTTTATGTACACATAAGTAGAAACATTTGAAGATTGATGTTCACTCTCAATTGACTTTTGAAATAAAGAACACGATACATTAAAGGAGTGGTAACAAATCTTGTGAGATTGAGAATTCAGAAGTAGTTTCAAAGTTAAAATTTGGAAATTTAAATATCTGAAAGTCAACAAAAAGAAAAAATCAATGTAGGTAACTACAACCATTCCAAGATTGATGTTCACACTGAAACAGAGAAAAACTTGCATACACATGATTGTGGAAAACTTCAGGAATGACTTGTATTGCAGAATATGACATCAAGAGTAACCACAACCATTCCATTTGTAGGGGATATTCATCAAGAGTAGCACGGCATTAAATTTTGTAGTTACTAACGAAACAAAGGAACACCGTATACGAGAGTGAAGTCAATTGAAGCGGAAAAACATCGTCCTCTTCCCATGTATGCAATAATGTACTCTAGCATATGGTTAACATGTAGTTTGGAAAGCCTCAAAATGGAATATGGATCTCTAGCTGTGCATGTAATAATGTGCTTGTTTTTAATGTTAACATTTTGGTATATAGTAAAATGTGTATTGAGTTTTATTTAATCTCATCTAGTTTGAAATGGTTTAATAGGTAATGGTAATTTTACACCTCATTAATATTAAAATATTAAAATATGATAAGTAATTATATTTTATTTTTATTGATTAAAATATGTCTTTGATTGTTGAATAGATGATGTTTAAGAATAACTCACAAAAATCATTTTTATAATAGGAGTATATATTTAGTACTCCTCTCCAATTAATTAGGTTGATTGGAGTGATGTTGTTTGTGCTTAATAATCTAACATGAAGATAGTCCAATTAATTAGGTTGACTAAAGTGATGTTGTTATGGTTTATTATCTATTTTTGATTTCTATGTGTTCAACTATTTTTTGTAATAAGTTTAGATTAGTTTTGAAGTTAAGGAAATTGTTTTTGCACACCTTTATTCCTTACAAGTGGTATTAGAGCCTGGCTAGTTTTGGTTCTAGCTGTTGGGTAGAGGGTTTTATGAGCTAATCCATTTTGAGTTGGAGCTTGTGTAGAAGAACTTTGTGATCATTATTGTAGGAAGTAAAGATGGAAAGCACATTAGTGAAGTTTTTGAGGTGGAAAATTTTTTTGGACACAAATTTTAAGGTGTGAAAGTTGAAGATGGAAGATCTATTAATAGATTGTGATCTATGGGACGTTGTTGATGAAAAGCTTAGAGACCAATAGATGCTACTTTAACAACTCAATATAAAGTTATGGACCATACAGCCAAAGGTCTAGTGAATAAATTATTTTTGAAGAGGAATTTGTATTCATTGAAAATAAAAGGAGACTTTGTAAATGATAATCTCAATTCCATTAATCTAATCCTAAGGTAGTTAACTTTAATTGGCATAAAATTAGAAGAAAAGGATAAGTGGATGATTTTACTTTTCTCATTGGCTAATTCATGCGAAAATCTAATTATGACAACTAGTGGAAACTATTGTTTACCTAAACTTAAAGATATTGTAAGGTTTTTTATTAGTGAAGAGATCAGGAGAAAATATATGGATGATTCCTCTAAAAATTCCTTGTTTATAAGGGGTCAATCAAAAGATAGAGGACATAAAAAGAAGGAAAGAGATAAAGGTAAATCCAAGTCAAATGGCGGGTCTAAAATTCTTAGCAAATATAAAGTAAAAATCTCTAGAACTATGGAAAGAGACATAACATAAAAAGGGAGAATATATCTACAAAGAAGGAAAGATACATAGATTCCTTTGAAAAATAATTAGGTAATGATGAAGTTAGTGTTGGTGGATTTCCATTGTGATCTCAAGGTCACATTGGGCATGCCAGAAACTACTAGTCATTTCAAGTGGAGGAGTTTTTGAAGCTTCTTCCTCAAGAGCCAAAATTCCAAGGAACGATCCATAGGACAATCTCTATGATTGAAAGCATGGCTCCTTATGTATCCTAAGCCAAGGGTATGTGCATGGAAATAGGGGACCAAAAGGGGGTCAAAAGTGACACCTTTTTTCTAAACTTAGTAAAAACTGATCTTGGAAGAAATTTTGAAGATAGCCACGCTCAAAATTAGAAGACGTGATAAGAACAAGATTTGTAGTGCACAAAATCTAGTTTCTCAACTACTATTTTTTTCTAAAAATGGTGGAGATTTAAACGTTCGAATAGAGGGGGCACACAAAGTGCTCCAACTTTTGTTAGAAAAATATAACATAGTGTCTATTGTGTTCCCCCTAAAATGTTTAACTTTTTAAAAAGTATTTCACAAATTGCTTCAGTGGAAAAATTAGATAACATCATGTAGTTTATGCCTAACTATTTGTTTTTTATTAGTTTAGCTGGAAAAGAGGGTCCAGATCCCTTTAACAAAACTACCCCTCGAGCATCAGGCCATTAATGAGCTAGATAGAGTAGTTAAATAGCACTTGAATAGCAGACCAAAAAACAACTAACCAAAAATAGCATAAACAACAACAAGGACAAAAAACACCAAGGTCAAGGAACTATGGGCTGTCGGTCACCCCAAACTTAGCAAGGAAATCAGCCATCTCCTTATAATTGCCCAAGCTGTCGATCCCCACCTGCTTGACTCTTTCATCCAAATCCTTAACTAAGAAAACTTGATGTATACATAAATACAAGCATTTGAAGATTGATGTTCACTCTAAATTGACTTTTGAAGTAGAAAACATAGCACATTAAATAAGAAGTGACCTATTTTAATAGATTGAGAATTCAAAAGCAGTTCCATACTAAATTTAAAAGATAAGATTTGGAGATTTAAATATCTATGAAAGTCCAAAAAAAGAAAAAAACAATGTAGACATAACTGTAACCATCCCAGAAGGAGTGACTCACCCTCTATCAAACTTCCATAAACAGTGACCTATTTTGTTGGATTGGGAATATAGGAACAGTTTCATACTAATTTTAATAGATAAGATTTGGAAATTTAAATATCTAATTTATAAAAGTCCAAAAAAAAACAAAAAAATCAATGTAGACGTAACTACAATCATTCCAAGATTTATGTTCGCACTGAAACAAAGAAAAATTGGCATACACGTGACTGTGGAAAACTTCAGTAATGTCTTCTATTGCAAAATACGACATCAAGAGTAACCACAACCATTCCATTTCTCTGGGATATTCATCAAGAGTAGCATGGCATTAAATTTTGTAGTTACTGATGAAACAAAGGAACACCATATATGAGCGTGAAGTCAATTGAAGTGGGAAAACATCGTCCTCTTCCCACATATGCAATAATGTACTCTAGCATATGGTTAACATGTAGTTTGGAAAGCCTCAAAATGGAATCTGGGTCTCTAGATTGTTTGTTTTTAATGTTAACATTTTTGGTATGTAGTAATAATGTGTATTGAGTTTTATTTAATCTCATTCAGTTCAATGGTTTGATAGGTAATGGTAATTTTACACCTCATTAATATTAAACTACAATAAGTAATTATATCTTATTTTTATTGATTAAAATATGTCTTCGATTGTTGAATAGATGATGTTTAAGAATAACTTACAAAAATCATTTTTATAATAGAAGTATATATTGAGTACTCCTCTCCAATTAATTAGGTTGATTGGAGAGACGTTTGTGCTTAATAATATAACACGAAGATAGTCCACTAGTAGTCTAACAAGATACAAAGCTTAAAACATTAATTCTACTCCACCAATAATGTAATGAAAGTACAAATTATGCATGTATAAAGGTTGAGAAATTAACATTGCATAAGGAAGATTTAACTATCCATTCATTACTTGGTTGAATACACACCATGATATAGATCCTTAAGGCTAGAAGATACATGAAAGTGTAGAAAGAAGAATAATGTTAAGACCATAATTTCTAGAAGACGGGTACGAGTACCAGTATAAGAGACTCGTACTTGTATCGATATGTCTATTTTTGAAAATAGGAGACAGGGTACTTGGAGACTCGATATATATATATATATATATATATATATATATATATATTACTATCTATAACTATATATATACTAATACTATTATACAATAATATATATTACTATATATAGCTACAGAAAGTAATATACAATAATATAACCAATAATATATATTACCTGTATCTTACTTGTAACAATTTAATATAGCTTACTGTATATATTATTGTAAACACTAGTACATTGAGGTTTGAAGCTTGTAAGTAAGAATTCACTAGGCTTGTGCGAAAATGACTAACAAAATGAGTGCTAGAAAAAAAGCGGAGACACCTTTTTATTGATGCAAGGTACTTGGAGATGCATGGGAGACGTGATTAGAAGTCTCCTATAAAGGATGACATACCCAGTCAAGTCACTAAGATGGGAGACATGTACTAGTCTCCAAGACACATCCCAGGGGGTGGGAGATGCATCTCCTGGTAACTATGGTTAAGACTAGACTTCTACTAAAACTCTAAGAAACTAAAGAATTCTAAAAATCAAAGATCAATAATGAGTACATTCTCAAATATATAGAACAAAAGTTGTAGTGGAATGAATGCACCATATGAACTAATCAAAATTACTCGATATAAGCACAAAGTACATATGTTCTTTTGGGCACTAAATTTAATTGATAAAATGTGATGACGCTTGATCAATGGTTTATTGTATTCATTCATAGGTACTTCACAACTTAATATCCATGTCTATACCTCGAATCATTATAGTTTTGAATATTAAGTAGGCATCAGTGCATGCATGACATTAAATGAAACGATTATGAAGGAACACACTTTATCTTGATCTAAGGGTGGGTTGACTCTTGATTTCTAAAAAATGATGAATGAGGCTACAAGTGGATTAATTAAACTCAAAATAAGACTTTAAATCTCTAAAATTTTTGAATAATATAAGTTTACAAATGAGAAACTTCAAAACCACCTCCTCCTCTCCCCATTTTCTTAACCTTAGAGTACAACTTAGTAGTTAGCCAACACTATTTTAATAAACTATTAATCTACTTTCTTGAAAGATGAAACAGTTGGAAATATATTAAAAAATAGAAAAACATCAAGATAGTCAACTACTAGTCTATCAATACATGATGCTTAAAACATTTTACTCCACAAATAATGTAATGAGAGTAGAAATTATTCATGTATAAAGGGTGAAAAATTAAATTTGCATAGGGGAGATTAACAATCCATTCATTAGTTGGATGAATACACACCACAATATAGGTCCTTGAATGCTAGAAGATACATGATAATCTAGAAAGAAGAGTAATACCTAGCATAGACTTCTACTAGAGCTTTAAGAAACCAAAAATTTCTAAAAACCAAATATCAACAATAACTACATGCTCAAACATATACAACAAAAGATGTGGTGGAATGAATGTGCCATATGAACTAATCAAAATTCCTCAATGCAAGTACAAAGTACACATGTTGTTTTGGACATTAAATGTACCTGATAATAGGTAATGAGGCTTGATCAGTGGTTGATCTTCTCCACTCACAACTACTTCACTGTAACTTAATCTTCACAAATATATCTAGAATCATTATGGTTTTGTATATTGTTTAGGCATGAGTGTCATGCTCACACATGGATTACATCGTGTTGTATCAATTGTAATGATTATGAAGGCACACACTTTATCTTTATTTGAGGGTAGGTCAACTCTTGATTTATAATAAATCATTAAAGTGATTGTAAATGGAATCATTAAACTCAAAACAAGACTTTAAATATCCAAATATTTCTATTATTCCTATATAAGAGTGGCAAAAAAACATGATTTCATTCATTAAGGGCTTTTAGTCATAGTACTACAATCATTAGATCATAATATTAGACATATTGTTGGTGTGCATAGTGGAGAGGAAAGCTATCAATACAAGATAGTTTGAATTATAATCTTCCAAACATTATGCATGTCTCTCATCTCTTCCCTTAATGAAAGGCAATGGGCCCCATAAAATGTGATTAGTAGCACAACAAAACATTTATAATCCAACTTTTCATTTAATCAACACTACTTGATCACATATCAATGAATGGTGGGGGAAGCTCCAAGAGGTGTCAAAATTTACCCCTTCTCAAATATCATCATGGAGACTTGTAGTAGTAGTCATATTTTACATTGGTACGAGGCACATATTTATCTATGAATTGTGGGTTGTTAGATGTACTTTAATATGAAATGGGTGGTCTTTCAAGATTTAGATACATTCAAATAAGGTGAAGTTTACTAATTTATAACTTTAAGGTGAGCCTTAAAATTTTGTTTGGAATATTTGGCTTGCAACGAAGTGTTCTTTGAATACTACACACCTAGTGACTCAGGAAGATTATTGCTTTAAACAATGAGTGAATGCATGTCGCAACCTATGGGTTGTAGAGTGATAGCATAACAATGTGTATCACTTTTCAGCCCAAATGGACCACTCTAATGTGTTGCAACTATGGTGTTACATTCATCTATAGAGATTTCCCTGATCACATCATTTTGGTCACAAACATCAAAATCATGTACATATGCAAATGGAAAATACATGGATCACCACATGGACTATATAGTAATGTGTCATATGAGTTAGTATTAGTAGTTTGGCTTGGATTTGTGTTGGCCTTTATTGTTTAAATCCATCATAGAAACCACATAAGGGTTATATGTAGTATGGTTATCACATCTTATGCAAACTTTTTTGCCTATTGAGTTTTCCTTGATTACAAAATTTTGGTCACAAACATCAAAATCATGTACATATGTAGATGGAAAATACATGAATCACCACATGGACTATATAGTAACGTGTCATATAAGTTACCATTAGTAGTTTGTCTTGGATTTGTGTTAGCCCTTATTGTTTAAAGCCATCCTAGAAACCACATAAGGGTTTAATGTAGTATGGTTACCACATCTTGTGCAAAACATTTTGTGCCACTATTGAAGTAAGTGTGATCTTATTATATTTGCAACGTATGAAAAAGATAAGTAAGTGTGATCTTATTATTTATTTATCATTTAATATTTTCTCATATTTAGTTTTATATTATTGATTTAGTTTATTTAGCTCTAGTATAATTCAGATGTTGGAATTTGATGTGGTAGTTATGCCAATTTTCAAGGCCTTGCAATGGTGAATATTAATATTTTATTTTTAACATTATCTTTAGCAAATGCTATGACAGATTTTATGACACATACAATAGCCAAGAATAGAGGGAGTTGTTTTGGAATCAATGACTAGCTGTAAGATGTGTAAGAGAATCTATAAGAGCCTAATTTTAGACAAGAATATTGACCAAATTAGGCACTCATATGAGGTGGATGTGATTAATGATTTATAATAGCTATAAGAGTGTAACAGAATAAGATAGTTTTAGTTGCACATGGTTTTTCAAAACCATAATGCTTGGTTTGCAGGTTGCCAAAAGTTTATAAATTGAAGGATTGAGGAGTAGTTTGTAGTATGAGAGTTTCCAGGTACACAGGGGTTGTTGGAATACTTCTAGAATTAACCTGTATTTGAATGTTGGCATATTACTCCTATAAAGAATTGTGTTGCAAGTGTATTTCAATCCTTTGTTAATTTGATAATACATTGTGTAGGTGTTGGAGTGTGAGGTTGTTCTCCCAAAAGAGTTTTCCCCACTTAAATCACTATGTTATCGTTTATTGCCTATTTTTGATTTATATGTATTTCTCTATTTTCTGTAATAAGTTTAGATTAGTTAAATGAAGTTATTTTCATAAGTCTGTTCTCATAGATTAGCGTATGAAGTTGTTTCTGCACACCTTTCTTCCATACAAGTGGTATTAGAGCATGGCTAGTTTTGGATCTACTTGTTGGGCAGAGGCTTTTCTGAGCTAATCCATTTTGAGTGGGAGCTTGTGTAGATTAACTTTGTGATAATTATTGTAGGAACTAAAGAAGGAAAGCACATTAGGAAAGTTTTTGAGGTGGAAAAATTTTTGGACACAAATTTTGAGGTGTGAAAGTTGAAGATGGAAGATCTATTAATAGATTGTGATCTATGGGATGTTGTTGATGAAAAGATCAGAGACCCATACATGCTACTTTGACTACTCAATATAATGTTATGGACTATAAATCCAAAGATCTAGTGTATAAATTATTTCTAAAGGGGAATTTGTATTCATTGAAAATAAAATAAGGGGACTTAATAAATGTTAATCTCAATTCCATTAATCTAATCCTAAAGTAGTTAATTTTAATTGGTGTAAAATTAATATAAAAAGATAAGTGGATGATTTAACTTTTCTCATTGGCTAATTCATGACAAAATCTAATTATGATAATTAGTGGAAACTATTGTTCACCTAAACTTGAAGATATTATCAGGTTTTTTATTAATGAAGAGATCAGGAGAAAGTATATGGTTGTTTCCTCTAAAAATTCATTGTTTATAAGGGGTTAATCAAGAGATAGAGGACATAAAAAGAAGGAAAGAGATAAAGGTAAATCTAAGTCAAAGGGCAGGTCTAAAATTCCTAGCAAATATAGAGTAAAAATCTAGAACTATGGCAAGAGACATAACATAAAAATGGAGAATATATCTATAAAGAAGGAGAGATTTAGTGATTCCTTTGAAAAAAATTAGATAATGATGAAGTTAGTCTTGGTGGATTTCCATTGTGATCTCAAGGTCACATTAGGCATGCTAGAAACTACTAGTCATTTAAAGTGGAGGAGTTTTTGAAGCTCCTTCCTCAAGGGACAAAATTCCAAGGAACAATCCATAGGACAATCTCTAGGATTGAAAGTATGGATCTTTATGTGTCCTAAGCTAAGGGTATGCACATGGAAATAGGGTACCAAAAGGGGGTCAAAGTGGCCACTTTTTTCTGAAATAAGTAAAAACTAATCTTGAATGAGAAATTCAAGATAGCCTTGCTCAGAATTAGAATATGTGATAAGAACAATAATTGTAGTGCTTGAAATCTAGTTTCTAAACTACTATTTTTTTTCTTAAAATGGTGGAGATCAAGAGGTTCAAATAGAGGGAGGACACAAAGTGCTCCCACTTTTGTTAGAAAAATATAACATAGAATCTGGTGTGTTCACCCTAAAATGTTGACTTTTTAAAGTATCTCACAAATCACTTCAATGGAAAATTAGCTAACATCATTTAATTTATGCCTAATTTTTATGTTAATTTTTTAATGAATATATGTCTTTTTTTATGAATTTTCAAAGTGGAGACATCTTGAAAAATGAAAAATTGAGCATGCTCCCCCCTAATCTTTTTGAAAACTAATAAAAAATATTTTTAAAAATTCAATGTGTATAGAATAGAGTCTAGAATCTAAAAATGTAATTTTTTTTCAAATTTTGATAAATGCGTAAAAAATGAAACCAAAAATACTAGACATAGGTTCTCTAAAAAAAAGAACACACTACAAAAAGAAATTCAAGATGGAAACCTTAATGTTATCAAATTTTTGACAAAAGGATTGTTAGAAAGCTAATAAAGAAATTTGAAGTTATCCTAGCATTTTTTGTATGGATATTAAAAAAATGTGTAATCCTAATGGAGAGCATGCTCAAGATTTGGTTGATTCTCTAAGCTTTGTTGAAAATACATCCTTAGTGTTCAAAAGGTAGTCCAACCCTTAGGGTTGGAATTTCCCAAAGTAAGAAAAACCATGCTTGTGTTATAATGCAAGTACATAATAATGCACTCACATTTTAGACCAATTAAAATCCTTTGGATGATTAGTTAAAGTTATTTAGAAAACTAATATCACCCCTCCATCTTCTTTCACTCTACAATAGCCTCTTGTCTCAAAAGAGACAATCATCATATTATTAGGTGATGATGAGGAGGAAGATTCAAGGCCTCCATAATTTCAAATAGAAGAGGAAATATTGGAACAAGTAGCATCATATGCACCTTGTTAAATGAGGAGATACAGTTAGAGAGAGGGATAGATGAGACAAAGATAGAGAACAAGAGAGATAGAGAGGGGAAGAGAGATAGAGACAGAAGGAGAGATAGGAAGATAGAGTTAGAGAGACATGATAGATAG